>JAVXUL010044276.1:0-10873 GCA_035590515.1 Trichilia minutiflora
AGATTTTCAATCATACAAGTATCAACAACTGTATTTTCTCAAAATACAATACGAAATATTTTTGGCCAAGCCAATACGTAAAATCACTTATTACAAATATTTTTTCATACAGTGAACCATAATGTAAAAACTTGAGTTGAGTATTTGAAACCTGTGCTGAAGTCTCGCTTCAGCTATGCTATGCTGCACCCGACTACACTAACCTGAAATGGGAAGTGAGGGGTAAGTATTTGGAAAAATACTCAGTGAGTAGACAAATACACAAAAATAGAAATCAAAGGCCCATACATTGATTACGGAAATAAAATAAATATGACATATATGTATAGAAAATCAATATAATATCAAATATGTATATCCCCTTGATCTATAGGATCTCATCCACTCCCTCAGAGCTGTATGACTGATTCATAACCTTGGTTGGGATACTATCATATCAGTATAAGGCTAGCATGCTTTAGCCTGGACATGTAGATTCCATCAATCCCATCTTGGACTGTATAACCAATGCACACTCTTGGGTCTACTGGATTTCATCCATTCTACATGAGTTGTATAGCCAATCCTCACCCATCAGGATAAATCAAATGACTATTGGCTCACAAGACCAAAAACATTATTTGTGGCTCACAAGATTAAAACAGTAAAACAAGACCTGTTGGCTCACAAGGCCAAATCAATGAGTATGGCACCCTGACCATTACACTCAACTATGCCACATTCACAAACATATATAGAATTGGCCTTTGACCTTAAAATCACAATAACAAATATACACATTAGGCCTCTAGCCTCTGGCCTCACATTCATGGCAATCCAGGTTTTATAACAAACCTATCTCTATCACAAACAAGGGGCCAACCCGGCCACCACACAACATATCTAACGCCTCCTCATTTTAGTTATGTATATACATATTCATATGCTATCATCTCTAGCATTATAGTTATTCAAAAATAACATAAAAGGAGGCAAAAGGAAAAGAATGTGTCCACTCACCATTCTAGGGTGGGAAACCACCTTCTCGGTATTCTCTTCGTGACGGAGATAATCCTGTCTCGACTACCACGCCTGGATACACATACAAACACAGATTCAATAATCTGTCATAATGTGTGTATATGATGTAATACATGCTCATGCTACTCTTGCACTCTTCTCTCTCTCTCTACCCTTTATCCTATCTCTATCTAATATACTACTCTCACTGATTTTGCTCCACCTTGAATGTTTCTCATCGATTTTAATACCGTTAGCTATCAAAGCCAACTAATTTATCGATACCAACGATAAATTAGAAATCCCCTAATTTTTAGGGTTTTGTAAACAGTACTCGAGCTATTTATGCCTAGATTTATATGAAATGATAGATCAAACGAGATAGAGAAGCCGAAGAATAGGCTTACTCGAACTGATAGTTGAGCTTGGAGTGCCTTTTTTGACTTGAATCTCTCTTTGGTTACTGTTTATTGTACCTCCTCTCCTCACGAATCCTCACAATCGATGGATAGAACTTTGATCAAAGGAGATTCTGGGTTCTGGTGTTGATTCTCAGTTAATAGCAACTAAAATTATGAAGTTTGGTTGAGAAATGATGGAGATCAGTTTCAAGAGTGAGAGAGAAAGGGTTTCTGTCAAAAATGGAGAGAGGGAAAGTAAAATCAGCAAATGAGGAAAATGATCCCCCTTTACGATGTAAATAAACTGTGAAATGCCCAAAGGTGTCGATATCTTTCAAAACATATCGATACCTTTGGCATCACGCCTGTAACATATCGATACGTTTAGTTATTTATTGCTTACTAAGCTTATAAGGTGTCAATACCTTTCTCAACATATCGATACGTTTTGTCGCAAACAGACTTCATCTTCGTCATAAAGGTGTCGATACCCTTGCCAAAGTATCGATATATTTGACACTATTACTATTTATAATACTTGTAACATATTAATACGTTTGATTTATTACTGTTCATCATGCCTTCAACATATTGATACATTTGGCTTTCAACTCTGAAAGGTGTCGATACCCTCCTCCAAAGGTATTAATACCTTTGGCCTTATCCATAATGTATCGATACGTTTCTGCAATGATATCGATACATTTGCCTTTTCTCGTTCTTTTGAGAATTGTTACTTCAAATAGCCATAATTTTGGCTTGGATATTGTCACAGAACCTATAATATATCAATGGAAAGCTCTCTTCGAGCTCTACAAAAACGGCAAGAACTTTTTCTCAATTAGAGATGATTTTAGGATCAAAAATCCAGTTCTTTCTCATAGACTCATATTCTGTACCACACATCTTCTTCCAAAATGAATTCAAGTTATCACACCCTCATGCGCATGATCTAAATGCTACTACATGCATAAAAACTCATTAGGGTTTTACAATAATGCTTATAATTCCTAAGGGATGGGTTTCATAATTCTCCCCCTTATATGAATTTTGTCCTCAAAATTCTACATGACGTATATGACGCAGATACAAAATAATACTAAGGCATATGGCCCCTTGTTTCTCCTAATAAGCAAATAAAGGTATTTTAGAATACCTCACTTGTTATTCATTACTAGAAGAAGAAATTGCAGCCTTTACAGAAAAACAATAATAATGAAAATAAAACATATGTTACATAGAAAATACAATGATTTTTCTTTTGGGCTAAATACATACCTTGTCACTGAAAAAGGTGTGGGTATTACTATCTCATCAGACTCTCCTGCTCTCAAGGCATCTCCTCAACTGTGACACTCTGCCACAAGACTTTCACTATTAAAATAGTTTTAGTTCTCAAGACTCACTCTTGTTAATCGAGAATTCTCATCAACTGTACCACACAATTGAGATTATCTCTCAAATCCACCGATAGTATCTCAAGTATGTGGGAAGGGTCCGGCACATACTTTTGAGCATAGATATATGAAAGACATCATGTATCCTACTCAGTTGTGATGACAATTCCAATCTATAGGCTACTGGTCTTATCCTTTCCATAACGACAAAGAGTCTAATATATCGAGGATGCAACTTCCCCTGATTCCTGAATCTGATTATCCTTTTCTAAGACGATACTTTCAAGAAAACCTGATCGCCTACTTTAAATTCCAATGCTCTCCTTCGAGCATCAGCATAAGATTTTTGTTTATCTTGGGCTACTTTCATTCTCTCTCTGATAATCTTGACTTTCTCAACAATGATCTCAATCAACTCTATATTCTCGAGTTTTCTTTCATCGACTTTATCCCAACACACTGGGATTCTGTATTTTCTATCATATAAAGCCTCATAAGGCACCATCCCAAAGCTAGCTTGAAAACTTTTATTGTACGCAAACTCTATCAATGATAGGTGCATATCCCAGCTACCAGAAAACTCAATAACACATGCTTGAAGTATTTCCTCTAGCGTTTGGATGGTTCTTTTTGACTGTCTATCAGTCTAAGGATGAAATGCAAATTGAAGGTCAACTAAGTACCTATAGCTTTCTGAAGTCTAGGCCAGAATCGACATGTAAAACGAGGATCTCGATCTGACACAATGGTAACTGGTACTCCATACAGCCTGACAATCTTGGCTATATACAACTTAACCAATTTTTCCAAAGAGAAATTCACTTGAATTAGCAGAAAATAAGCTGACTTAATGAGTCAATTTATAATCAACCAAATTGCATCGTGGCCTACTTGAGTCTGAGGTAACCCGACCATGAAGTCCATGGTAATGTGCTCGTACCACTCAGGTATAGGTAGAGGTTGTAAAGTTTCTGCAGGTCTCTGGTGCTCAGCCTTGACCTGCTAACATGTCAAATATTTAGCCATAAATTGGGCTATAATCCTATTTCATCCCTAACCACCAATAACTTTCTCTGATGGTATAATACATCTTGGTACTGCTCGGATACATAGCAAATGCAGAACTATGGGCTTCCTTTAAGATAACATCTCTTAGCCTTCTGTCACTGGGTACACATACCCGACCTCTGAAAGTTAAGGTTCCATCCTGAGTGAAGTAGAAGTCACTCTCCTTGTCATCTCTAATCTTTTGACAAGCTCTAACTAACTCACTATCTGACATTTGGCTCTATCTGATCTGATCAACTAGGGTAGGTTTGACCATAAAGCTAGCCATCAAGACTCCAAACTCATTATACCCTAGTGATATTCCTATCACTCTCAGATCTATCAATAAAGACATATAAGTGTAAACATGAGCCAAACTAGCTAAAGTCTTTCTGCTCAAAGTATCAGCAACCACATTAACTTTTCCTGGGTGGTAGTCAATGATAAGGTCATAATCCTTAATCAACTCTAAACCACCTTCTCTATCTCAAATTTAGCTATTTCTGCGTAAGCAAATACTTGAGGCTTTTATGATAAGTGAATATCTGGAACTGCTCCCCATATAAGTAATGCCTCCATATCTTTAATGCAAAAACTACTGTAGCTAACTGTAAATCATGGGTAAGGTAATTCTCTTCATATTTCTTCAATTGCTAGAAAGCATAAGTTATAACCCTTCTATTTTACATTAATATATAACCGAGGCCCTGTCTCGAGGCATCATTATAGATAATATATCCGCCTCTTGATGTAGGGAGTGTCAAAATCAATGCCGACGTAAGACAATTTTTCAAATCTTGAAAGTTCTGCTCACACTGATCGTCCCACTCAAACTTAGCCTTCTTTCTTGTAAGTTTCGTCAGTGGTGCAGCCAACAAGGAGAAATCCTCAATGAATCTCTTATAATATCCCGCTAGCCCTAAGAAGCTACGGATCTCTGTAACATTCTTTGGCTGTTCCTACTGAATTATGGCCTCAATCTTCTTTAGATCTACAAGTATCCCACTGCTAGTCACAACATGCCCCAGGAAGTTCACCTCTCTAAGCCAAAACTCGCACTTAGAGAATTTAGCATACAACTGCCTTTCTCTCAAGGTATGAAGTACTACCTTGAGATACTGGGTATGTTCTCTCTTATTCCTCGAATATACAGTATGTCATCTATAAACACAATTACAAACTTGTCTAAATTGAAGTCCCAATTGGCAAACTCCAAGAGAGGGGTGAATTGGAGATTAAAAATTTTACGATTAAAAACTAAAATACTCGTGCAATTAATGACGAGTAAGAAAGTAAAAATACAGAGATTCAACACTCAATTTTTATAGTGGTTCAATAATCCGTCTACATCCACTCTTCTCGGTTGAATCCAATCATATCGAGGATCACTAACAACTTATTTTTACGGGTCAAGTGAAACCCAAGACAACTCCTTCTTTCATGGGTGAAGGGCAACCTCACAAAACGATTTTCTTTTTAACAGGTGAAGTGCAATACAACAGTTCTTCTTATCACAGGTGAAGAGGAACCCAAAATTAATTCACAAGAATTAATTAAAGCAACTATCTAAAAGAGTAGATAAGTAATATGAATAATTTCTCCCACTAGAAATTTAAATATTGAGAATGATAATGAGAGAATAAAGAATAAATACGGGAGAGTGTTTTCTTGCTTTGATTAATCATTCTTAATGCACATCTACAACCTTTTGTCTTCAAAACTTGTTGTTTATATATCTGTAATAATTTCTCCCCAACGGCTCTCTTTTCTTGCATTAATGGTGGCATTGAATGTCTCTGAACTAGCCGTTATAGACTTAATTTTTGCAAGGGTATCGATACGTGTCTCAGGGTATTGATACGTTTGAGTTTCTGAGCCTAAAGGTACTAATACGTTAACCAATGTATTGAAATAATTTGACGTGAAAGTGATGATGTTCGTCATGAAGGTGTTTGATCCAAGCCTTAGGGTATCGATACGTTTTGAAGATCCATCCAAGGGTATCGATACATTTTAGAAAATTTTTAAGGTTTCGATATATTTCCAGGTGAGCGACCACATATATGTCTCTGGGGTATTGATACGTTTAGTTGGGGTTCCGATACGTTTGCTAGCAGATGAAGGTATCGATACGTTTAAAGCATGGTTTTGGAACTTGGGCTCTGATTTTGCACTATAGATTAAATGTGTCGATACGTTTAAGTAACGTATCGATACGTTTGTGCCTTGTGAGATATCTTGATAATTTGACTTTATTTTTCTCACCTGCAAAAACGTACAAGTCTTTTCAAAGACCAAGTAAAATTATTTGTCCGTATTTGATTAAAAATCAACACATATATGTCCATATAAAATTAAGATAATCATACGTATATATTATTTTCATTTGTTATTAATTTTGGCATCATCAAAAACCAAGAATAATTTAAGAATTAATGTTTACGGCATCAATTTCCCATAATCATATGAATATGTTATCATCAAAAATATCTTGGAGTTATTAATCTCCCTTTTTTTTTATGATGACAAAATATATATATGCATATCAAATTTCTCCCCCTTTTTGTCAACAAGCAAAGAAGGGTAATAATTTCATTTTTCCTTTTATATGTATAATTGATATTCCGTAAGTAGGAAATAAGAGAGAAGTTTGAGATAAGAAGCTGTATATAAAAGAAAGATAACGACATAAGCATCCGAAATCAAACAAGTAGCAAATATCCACCAAGACAAACATATCATCAAAATAATTATCATCCAACAAGTAAATATCATCAAAAATATCATAAAGGTACAATCGTACCCAAGATAATAAGAACACAAAGAATCATAAAAAAATCCTAGTCAGAATCAACATAGGTAGGAGTAGATGTTCAGCCGGTCTCGAAATAAGGACGTGAAGCTGAAGACGTAGGACGAGTAGGAGGAGCCTCAGGATGAAATAGTCTAAAATATGCGTAAGGAGGAGGCTGACAACCTGCAGATAGAGGACGATAGCTATAGTAGGATCCTAAAACAGCCATAACTGAGTGTCGTAACTGAGCAATCTCACCAACCAATCGCTCCTCAACTTTCTTAAACTTTTTTTGCATCAAAGTATCATGAATAAACACCTTATTCGTTACCTTTTCAACCATCTTCCCCATCATGTGCATGACCTAAAATACCTCGTTCATGCATGTGTCAAGCTTCTACACAGCCGTCATAATGGTCGACTCTAGAGTAGCAAAACTGTCGAGGAGTCGATCAATTTTATACTCTAAAGTGGTTGCAGGAAGGGCTAGAGGTATTGAGGTAGAAGGACCTACTGAAGAGGATGGCAGAATAGGTGTAGCCTGGTGCTGCTACGCTGGAGGATAAATAGGAGGTGGAGGCTCCTGCTACCGTTGTTCTGGCTGCTGCTCAGGCTGTTGCTGCTCCATACTAGAACCTGAAGGGATATCACCCTCTATACCAACATCGTCCACTCACATAAGGGGACCACTAGTCTGCTTCAGAAATCACACACTTGGGGCCTGCTGCTCATAGCCCATCTTCCAGAGAGTAGTCTCACTAAGCATGCTAGAAGGTGGATGTTTCTTGCTATCTACCCCAACCAATACATCCGGAGCTACCTTCCGAATCAAATCTAAGATTGGAAACCTATAGTACAAGTTATATTTCTGCGAGGTACCCCGAACTATACTAGTTATCATCTAGTATGCGAGGTTCGATCTCTAGTGGCTGATAATCCTCTCCATCCACCATATATCCTCAATAGACGTCTCCGCAAACTTCCCCGAACGAACATTCAAATTATGTGCAACAATAAGAAGTAAAATCCGTTCGTTCAAATGTAGATTGGATGGTTATTCTCGACAGCTTGTAAATCTAGGTTTTTAAATATAATCTTACAAGCTTCTAGAGGATTAAATACGGATGGAATGTAGTGTTCTCCCCCTGGCACTAATCAAAAATGCTCCATCAAAAAATCCTCGTCCATTACAAATCCAACACCTTTAACTAATGTCTGAAACTTTGTAACCATGTTTCTACCAGTATCTGGATCTCTAATATCTAAATTTGAATAAAATAATTATATTAACTCCGGGTAAAATTACCCCGTAATACTTAAAAATGGTAACCAAATAAAATATATAATTTTATGCATATAAGAAAATCGTATTTTATCTAATAGTTAGAAGTCTATTACCCGTCCGGGAGTTATGATTCTGTAAAAAAATGGGTGAAGAATCGTTCTGGTTTTTCGATGGAAGTGACTCCCCATGGATTTGATTCTTCAGGAATGATAACCAACGAAGATTTTGGATCTTTATATTTTCGTCGGTTAGAAGATGAAGGAAATTTCATTCGTGGAGGCATTGTAGAGTGAGAGTGAAAAAATGATAGGTTATGGAGATTTGAGAGTTGGTGAGTACAAAAATAACAGTTTTAGAGAGTATTTAGAGAGAGAAAAATAGTTATAAATTTAAAAAATAAAGAGTCAAGGAAGACGAAGGGGGGTTTGACAGTCCAAATTCGAGCCTTAGCTCAAAACGACGTAGTTTTAGGCCTTACAGGTGTAAATGTGTCGACATTTTTTAAAAGGTATCGATACGTTCTGATATTTTTGCCTCAAGTTCGTCACAAAGGTATTGATACATTTTAAGAAATCTTAAAACATGTCGATATATCGAGTCGCAAGTCTCAACAAGTCCGTCACAAAGGTGTCGATACCTTTTGGAAAGTTATCAATACGTTAGGCATTTGTTCCAGCACCTCTTAAATGTGTCGATACGACAAAGAAAATGTGTCGATACTCGAGAAGGAGTATCAATATGTTGAAGAAAAATTAACGAGCACATTTGAGAAAAACTCAAACGTGTCGATACGTTTAAGAGAATTTATCAAGCACGTTTCGAAATAAAAGAAAACATGTCAAAACAAAGACTAAAGATTTCGATACGAAGATAAATTTTAAGCAAAAACACTCGAACACTTTCAAACATTCATGCTTAAAAACATGTATACCATGAAATATATCAAGTTAAAACTCAACAAGAAACATAAAGTAAATCAAACATGCTCAATCAATACTCATCATACCAAGATTATTTCTCAAATAGCAGAATTGAGTTTTATCTAAGGATTTTATAAAAATATCTGCTAGTTGATTCTCGGTGTTCATATATTCAATATAAATATCATTCTTTTGTTTGTGATGTCAAATAAAATGATGTCGTATCTCAATATGCTTGGTACGAGAGTGATGCACAGGATTCTTGGTCAAGTTAATGACACTAGTGTTGTTATACATGATTGGAATCCTATCTACATGCATGTTAAAATCCAATAATTGATATTTAATCCATAAGAGTTGTGCACAACAACTACTCACAGATATGTACTCGGCCTCAGTGGTAGACAAAGCAACTGAATTTTACTTTTTACTCACCTATGTAACTAATGCATTCCCTAAGAAATGACATGCATCACTTGTTCTTCTTCTATCAATCTTACAACCACCAAAGTCCACATCCGAATATCCTTTCGAATCAAATGAACCATCCTTGGGATAAAACAATTCCAAGTTAGGTGTGCTTCTAAGATATCAAAAAATACATTTCACAGCATTTAAATAAGACTTTTTGGGGTTAGATTGAAAACGAGCACAAACACACACACACTATACAAGATGTCAGGTCTAGATGCAGTGAGATATAACAAAGAACCTATCATGCCCCTATAAAGCTTAGGGTCTACACCCTTACCTTGCTCATCTTTATCCAAGGAGGTGGATGAACTCATAGGTGTGCCTACATGTTTTCCATTTAAAAGTTTGAATTTTCTCAACAAATCTTTTACATATTTAGATTGGGAGATATAAATACCATCTAAAGTTTGTTTAATTTGTAAACCCAAAAAAAAATTTAACTCTCCCATCATACTCATTTCAAATTCATTTCTCATTAAATTTAAAAATTCTTCACATAGTAAATCATTTGTGCTACCAAAATAATGTCAGCAACATATACTTGCACAATGAGTATGTCATTTTCTTTTGATTTTATAAAAAGTGTTTTGTCGACATTCCCTCTGTCAAAATCATTTTCTAATAAAAACTTACTAAGCTCTCATATCAAGCTTTAGGAGCTTGCTTTAAACCATAGAGAGCTTTAGTCAATTTGTAAACATGATATGGAAATTTTTGGCTTCAAACCTGGGAGGTTGTTTTATAAAAAGTGTTTTATAAGTTTTAATGAGAGCTTGTAAACACTTTTGATTTTATAAAAAGTATTTTGTCGACATTCCCTCTATCAAAATCATTTTTTAATAAAAACTTACTAAGCTCTCATACCAAGCTCTAGGAGCTTGCTTTAAACCATGAGAACTTTAGTCAATTTGTAAACATGATTTGAAAATTTTTGGCTTCAAACCCGGGAGGTTGTTCAACATAGACTTCTTCATTTAAAACACCATTTAAAAAGGCACTTTTTACATCCATTTGAAAAAGTTTAAAGTCTTCAAAACAAGCAAAAGATAAGAGGATTTGAATAGCTTCTAGTATAACTATGGGAGCATAAGTTTCATCATAGTTTATCCCTTCCTCTTGGCTATAGCCTTAAGCAACAAGCCTAGCTTTATTTCTAATAATGTTTCCATATTCATCTAGCTTGTTTCTAAACACCCACTTGGTGCCTATGATGGAATGATTATGAGATTTTGGAACTGATTTAGTTCCTCTTGCATTACCATGATTCACTCCTTATCCAATAATGCATCATCTATTTTGTTTGGCTTTAAATGAGACACAAATACAAGGTTTTTTATTTCCTTAAGATTTTAAGGAAGCTCTCTATATGCTCTTCTAGTTCTAATTTCTTGAGAGGGATCACCAATGACCAACTCTCTAGGATGATGTGATGTATACTTCCAAGCCTTTAAAAGCTGAAGTAGGAATTTTCACCAAAACCCTAAGGATCTATTATGACATTATATGCATGTTTTTATGGATTTATCAAACTATTTTGATAATAAAGCAATTAGGGT
>JAVXUL010044297.1:0-10873 GCA_035590515.1 Trichilia minutiflora
AATTGTTATTTGAGTAGAATATGGTATTGATTTATTTTGATTTTATTTCAATGAGTTATTTAAACCGCGAACTCAAATCGATCCAAACCGCATAATACGGTTTGGATCGATTGCTGTTTGGGACATATTGTCGGATTGACTTGGGTTGTATAAAATTCAAACCGCAATGTTTGGATCAGTTTAAAATTTTACCTCAAACCGATCCAAACCGCAAACACCCACCCCTACTTGAAAGTGATGATAGTTGATACCCAAGTTACAACATTTGGGACCCTTCTGTTCAGTTTTAGAAAATGTGAATGTTCACGAAACAAACAAATAGCCTACTAAAATTTATTAATATTTTTTACAATTTTATTTTCTCTATACTATTGTGATTTATAAAGTAAGGTCATGAGTTACATTAAGGGATGAAAAAAAAATTGATATTATGACTTATGAACCATGAAACAACACTTTATAATATTAAAAAAATTTTGAATCCTTAAGGAGTCTTTGGTTCAAACTACGAAGATACTAACTTATTGAAACGTTAAGAAGGTCAGATCATAAATTTTATCTGAATTATTCCTTCTGACGCAATTATAGACTAATTTGACTGGTATCTATCTCTAATTCGATAAATTATGATTTTTTATATATACAAAAAATATATATATTAAAAAAAATCAAATGGTTTACAATATAATTCCACTTTGAATCATTCTAATGATGCTTTTGTATTTTATTTTAAAGTCATTTATTTATGTATTTTAAATATATAAAGTTAAAAAAGAATTTTTAACATTAAAAATATATATATAATTATAATGTTAAAAAATATATCAATGCATTTGAATAAAATATAATTTTTTATTATCTAATTAGTGATAAAATTACTTTTACTTTTTAATGCATCACTACCATAATTTTTTTTTTTTATGGGTGGGTGGGTGGGTGCGTGTATCTTCAAGGACATAGCTTGATGATTAAGACTATGTTAGATGATTGGTTTTACGTTAATCTTATATTTGATTTTATGGATACATTTTTTGTAAAAGCCTGCGACAGTCAGAGGGTTTTAGTCAATTTTTGTACCACAATATTGGGTGGTCCCTGTAAAATTTGAGAAACAAAAAAACAATTAAAATGGAAGGTATTTCTCACGTTGTATTCACGGTACTCAATACAAGTATATATACAACAAAAAACCTAATATTGTTCTTAAATATTAGTAATTATAATTAATTACAGCCTATCAATAATTTCTATAATTACGGTGATAAAGATCAAGTTAATGATTTGATACAAGATATATATGAAAATAAGAAATCCTCCAATACTCCCCCTCAAGTTGGAGCATGAAGCTTGAAAATGCCCAACTTGCCAAGTAGTTGATGAAACCAATTTGTAGATGCTTGGCGAAAACCATAGAGAGATTTTTTAATCTGCAAACACGTTGCTCCCCTTCTTTAGCAAACCCTTATAGAATCTTCATATACACTTCATCCTCCAAATCGCCATGTAAAAAGGTGTTGTTCACTTCTAATTGATGTATTTCCTAATTTTTTACTAAAGCAATGGATAGTGACTAACTTTAACGAAGGCAAAAGTCTCATGAAAATCCACTCTTGGAGTCTCAGACTCTTTTCCTATGGGGCAATAGTTCCAAAGTTCAGGTTTGATCTTCCTTTAAAGCTGAAATTTCTTTTGTCATCGCAGCTTTCCAATACTCATATTTGACTGCTTGAGAAAGAATTTTGGCTCATCATTGGATGAGATGGCCACTAAGAAAGCAGTATGATTAGGAGAAAACTTAGAGTATGAAATATAATTGGATAAAGGATGTATCGTCGAGTTAGCCGAAGAAGAGTATGAAAGCGTGTTATTCTCTATAAGAGCAAGGGAGGGAGGTAAGACATACTGATAATCGGATAAGGAATGAGACACTTGTTGTTGCCTTTTGCTAAGAAGAGTGCTAACTTGATGATTCTGAACTGTAAGATCTAATTCATCTACTCCAACCTCAATATCTGGTGAAATAGACTCAGTTATGATAGAATCAACAATTAGCTCTTCAATAGGATCAATGCATAAGTCAGTACTCAAGGGAATATAACCAACACCTAAGTCTTCATTGCTTAGTTATCTTGATTCTCCCAAGGTGGACTTGATATGAGGATAGACTTCCTCTTGGAAATTGACATCTTTGAAAACGTAAATCTTTTTGCTGTTAAGATCATATGTCTCATACCTTTTCTGTCCATTAGGATATCTAATAAAAATTCCTGGTTTAGCAAGAGGAGTAAACTTATGATGAGGTTTACTGTTCACATGGCCATAACAAAGGCATCCAAAGTTCCTTAAATGCTTATATGTTGGTTTCTTCCCAAGTAATATCTCATATGAAGTTTTGTCCTTCAGAGTTGAAAGTGGCATGCGGTTGATTAAATCTATAGCAGTAAGAACACATTCTCCCCAGAATAAAATGGGAAGATTTACTTGAAATCGTAGTGCACGAGCCACTTCCAAAAGATGCCTATGTTTGCGTTCAACTACTCCATTTTGTTGTGGAGTGTCTATGCAACTAGTTTGATGTTCTATTCCATGATCATAATAATAAGTCATTAAATCACGATGAGAAAACTCTAAACCATTGTTAGTTCGGAGAGTTTTTATGTCCATGTGAAAATGTATGCGAACCCAATTGAAAAATTATAATAAATATTCGTTAGTTTCTGACTTATGTTTCATGAGAAAAACTCAGGTTGCTCGACCGAAATCATCTACTATAATTAAGAAAAAATTACATCCAGAGATTGATTTTGTTTTATACGGCCCTCAAATGTCACAATGAACCAAATAAAAAACATGCTGAATTTTATTTATACTGAGAGAAAAAGATAATCTTGTTTGTATTGCTTTGTAACAAGCATCACAAATTAAAGTTTGCTGGCAATCAAAATTAACTAACAAATCTGAAATTAAAGAAAGGCAGTCAACCAGGAAGTGGCCTAATCGCAAATGCCACATGTTGATATAAATCATGCTCTTTGCCATCAACACCTTCCCCCTTTTTATTGGCTCCAAATAGTAGAGTCCATCACGCTCTCTACTCGTTCCAATCAGCCTCCTTGAATGTAAGTCCTGAATCATAATTTTTTTTTTAAAATGTCAGTGTATAATTCAGATCACGCGTTAATTTACTAACTGACAGTAAATTGAAACAAAAATATGGAATTCCAAGAGTTTGTTGGAGAATCAATTGTTTCCCAAGCGTGATCTGCCCTAAAGTATAGACAGGTACTGTTTTTCCATCAAATATTTGAACAGGTGGTATATTATGTTGTTGTTCAACATTGGATAAAGAGTTGACATCATGAATTATGTGGTTTGTTGCTCTAGTGTCAACAATCCACCTATTTTTTGTCTTACCAGAAAAATCTAATATTGTCATATTTGCGGATGGGTTACTGCTAACGGGAGCTTCTTTTTCATTCAACAAAGCCATCAATTATTGTTGTTGAGCAGGTGTTAATCTCGAAATCAGCAAATTATCTCCATCCACCTTTGCTGTAAATGCAATGTTGAAAGAGTTGGTTTGTTTGGGATATGTTTGTGAATTATTTTGACTATTATTCCCTTTTCCAGATTTGCGCCAATTTGAAGGATAGCCAATCACCTTGAAACAGTACTCTAGACTATGGTTTGTTTTCCCATAGTATGGACAAGGTGGAAATTGATTTCTTTTTCCACCACCATTCTCTTTCATCTGCGAATCATTCCTTTTGGTGAGTAAGGCAATAACTTCAATAGTGGGAGTGCGAGTTGTTGTAATAGAACATTGCTTCTCTTCTTGTGCAGTAATAGTATAAACCCTTCCAATATTTGGTAAAGGATCAATACTCAGTATTTGAGATCACACTATTGTGTATGCCTCATCAAGTCTCATCAGAAAATCCAAAACTTTCTCTTCTTCTCGCATAATCTGCATCTTCTTCACTGCACCACAAGTACACCTGCATGTGCACATTGGCGTTGGATTTAGGCCTTCTAATTCTCCCTAAACACTCTTCAGTTTGCCATAATATGAAGCAACTGAAACCTTCTCTTGTTGCAGCAGAACTATGACACGCTTCAACCCATAAACTCTTGGAGTTATTCCTTGAGTAAATCGTTCTTCTAAATCTTTTCACACTTCTCTTGTTGTTTTAGCATGTGTAACATTCCCTTGAAGTTCTTTTGCAAGTGCATTTGTGAGCCAAGTAAGAACTATAGCGTTACATTGGATCCATGCCTGAAAATCAGAAGAACCATCATTTGATTTTTCAATCGTTCCATCCATAAAGCCAGCTTTATTTTTGGAATAGAAAGCATTAAAAAGGTTGCGTCCCCAAGTGAAATAATTATCTCCGTTTTCACTTAGAGGATATGTCACAAAAATCAAGTCAGGATGATCTAATGGATAAAGGTAATAAGGTGATGAAATATCAATGGTGGTTTTGGCAATCTCCTTCGTTCCAGTTCTAGCCATGTTTAAGAAAATCAGTGGTTTCACAAACCTGGCTCTCATACCGTTTAAAATTTTAGAAACAAAAAAAACAATTGAAATTGAAGGTGTTTTTCACGTTGTATTCACGACACTCAATATAAGTATATATACAGTAAAAAACTTAATATTGTTCCTAAATATTAATAATTATAACTAATTATATCCTATCAATAATTTCTATAATTATAGTGATAAATATCAAGTCAATGATTTGATATAAGATATATATGAAAATAAAAAATCCTCCAATAATCTTTGAGCATACTGAATAACTGCGACTAATGTTGATTTTATATTTAATTGAACATCATAATTTAAACATCACAAAAATTAATATTTCTCCTATATATTAAAAAAAAAGTGAGTGCATGTGTGTATGTGTGTGATTGTAATATATTAATATATGATATACTAACGTTATTAAATATATATAGTATAATAATGGTAGTTGATATAAATATCAATATGCATATGTTGTGTGCATATATTTATCCTAGAATTCTTAATTTAAAATGCGAAACATAATATTCAGAAGACCAAAAAATTAACAGTTGTTTCGAGAATGAGCTTGAATATTACATTTACCTATCCTTGCAATACTTGTTAATATAAGTCTCGATCAATAAATCTCTTGCAAAATATATTAATCAGTTGGATGAAACCTTGTGAAATACAGGATTTAAATCTATCACCTCACATTATATGACCTCGTGTGAGAGGTAATTGGCGAATAGATTGGTACTCTATATTTAATAGTCTTTATATTTTCCAATTCCAAGTTTTGGAAGGTCAGTGCTGGTGGGATCAGAGCTGAAGTGAACTGAACTCTGGTAGCAGAATGTGAGTGTTTATAAAGTGGGGCGTGTAAACTTTCCTTATTGATGATATTGCACGGGGGGACCCTCATAAATAATGTCCCAAATAATACCCTTTTGTCCATTACAATTCATCTCCTTCCTGCCTTCTCAACCACGAAATCACGAAGGAAACCAACAAAAAAAAATTGTACCCTAAACTCTGAGTATTTTCTCTCCTTCAATCACATTTGTCCCCCTTGTTAAGGAAAATCAATCATACACTTTGAAATTTGAGACGGTGATAGAGTTGACTAATTTTATTAGTAGACATTTATATAATATTTTTTATAGGTCAAATTCCTTTAATTTAATTTTTTTATTTAAATTTAAAAATAAAATTTTAGCTATTAAATTCATGCAACCTAGTAATTAAAATTAAAATTATAAAGTTGCATGTAATACTGAGAACTCAATATTCATATTTACCATTAGATTGCATTTATCATTATTTAAAATTCGTGTTTAACTTAAATCTATAATTTAAGTTAAGAAACTCCGTTTTTTATTTTTTATTTTTTAAGAATTGGGAACAAAAATAAAAGTAAAAAAATAAATAAATAATATAGTTGAGAATGAGGTGTCTAATTTCTAAAGGGAGAATTACAAATATCTCCTATAATTTTAGAAAATTACATATACTCTCTTTTTTAATGATAAATATTTTTATAAAGTTTAAAATTGATGACAATTAACTTCTATAGTATTATTCTATTAGTTAGTTAATTTATTTTCTTTTATAGTGTAATTATTATTGTACTCCTATTTTTATAAAAATATGATTCAAATTATTTTAGTACAATGGTCATTACATTATAAAAAAATAAATTAACTAATAAAGCGATATTATAAAAAGTATTTGTTATCAATTTCAAATTTTAGGGACGTATATATTATTAAAAAAATAAGAGTATTTATAATTTTTTAAAATTATAAAAGATATTTGTTATTTATCTAAATTTTAAATTTAATAATCGTAGAATGAAATTGTAAGTTAGTAGATATAATTAATAACTTACAATATCTTAAGTCCTTATCGATTAGGTGGCAGTGATGGTAAGAGTTTGAGATACTATAATTCGTGTCTTAAGTTTGAATTCTCGTAATAATTCGATTAACGCGTCAAGGTGAAAGCTCTAATTTATTCCTGTGCTTGGTATCATTTATTTTTGTGAGTGATCCCTATACACGCGTCTAGTGGTTAAGAGTAAGGTCAAGTAATCTACGGTCATAGGCTCTGTAGGAGTGAGTACCTATCCTCGTATATGACTGAACGACGTAATAAAATTGAGTATGGGAGGTTTCATATTATAAAAAAAAATTAAAATTAATATTTATCAAATATTTATGTGTATTATATTAAAATTAGGTAGAACTACAATCTATCCGACCATATATTAATGTTTTTGATTAATTTTGGATTTAAGATGTTATTTAGTTGACTTCAAACACATTTTCTTTCTTTCTTTCTTTTTTATTTTACAAATAAAAGAAAATTTAATTTGTAAGGAAATGGCTTATAGTTTATAAAATAATAGTTCTAGAAACTGACAAGAGAATGTGTTAAAACATGATGAAAACATGTCTGTCTATTAACGTTATCTATAAAACACAAGACTCATCCATCAAAACTTAGTGCTAAGCTAAAAACAAAGAATTTAGACTATTTTAAGTGGCTTTGAAAGTCAATAATTTTATAATTTTAAGAATAATATTCAAAAATTAGATAACAAAAAATATTATACTTATTTAAAAAAAGTAATAGTAATAGGATTATTATACATTTTAAAGAATTTTTTTAATTTTTTAATTTAGAATGATGTAATTTTATTAATTAAGGTGTGATTCATGAATGTCTCATATTTTATAAATAAAAATTTTGATATAATTATTTATATTATTTTACTCTAAACTTATTAAGTTATAACAATTAACAGCTCCATTATGAGCATCGAAAAGCAACAAATTAAAAAATAACAATTCCCAATTTTTAATATTCAACTTAAAAAGGAATCAATAAAATATAAAAGCGCTTTTTGTAGTGTGACTTATCAACAAGCATTTTTGTCCACTTTGGCCATTGTTTGGTCACATCTGGACTCTATTCAAATTGCAAGAAATCCGTCCACTTTCGGCTCTTCCAGAATCCAGCTCTTCCCTTTTCTTTCTTGATTATTCGAAGAAGCCACGGGTGTACACCACTACCAAACGACAAAAGGGGTCTTTAGTTTTACTTGAAATATTTGGAATTGTACTTTTAATTCCTTCAATATTTTAATTAATTAATTAATATTAAAATTAAGTTTATGTTAAAGTTTACTATTAGATTTGATTTTGACTCAAATATATTTTTTTGTAAAATAGTGTTAGTTATATAAATTTAATCATACAAATTTATATGATAAATTTATATTATTGCTATATATCCTACATTAATAACAAAGAGTAAAAAATAATAAATATTTGCAAAAATAAATAAATAAAATTAAATGATATATTTTTTATATTAATGAAATTTACATTTCAAGTGGTAGGTACATGTTGAACGATGTGACGAATCACTTTAAAATATAAAATTAAAAATTTAGATACTAATGAATTTAATTATCTTTGTTTAAGATTTAAACCTTATATTTTGCAAATTTTTTTAATTGTCTAACTTCCTATCGGTAGAAAGGATTCTATCAATGTAAACCAAACTACTTTCCAATTTATATGACATAATTTGAACTCGATTTTTTTATTAAATATTTTTTATTAATTAAATCAATTAGTATAAGTAATTTTTAAAATTTTATAAATTAAATCGACATGCACTTAAAAAAACATTAAATAAACTTAGCTAACCCTCGAGACTTAGTCTAGTGATAAGGGCTCGAATTTTAAAAAAAGTTCAAGTTCGAATTTTAAGGTGTTACCCTATTTAAATATCAGTGAAATCAGATTATGAGTTTTATTTAAATTGTCATTTTCATAAGTGATGACAGCCTATCCTTAATTATATAGATTAAAATTTTTTACATATAAAAAAAAAAAATTAAAAAATAAACTTAGCTTTCTCCTAACCATATTTCCTTTCTTCATTGCAATTTACGGATGTGATAGCCTGTTATCTAAACGATAAGTTTATTAATAATTATTATCAATCAAAATTTTTTTTCTAATAAATCATATTTTTTTATGAGAACAGATATGTTATTATGGGCTTTAAAATGAGCTGTTTCGAACGTTGTGGTTCACCTGGGTCCATAAACATCGATTATTGGGTAGTACTTATTACACGTCACAAACATTTTGAATACGCCAATGTCTTAAGAACGGTGTATTTAGAATAGTAGTAGTTTTTTCAGGTTCACTCCTAGGCAGAACTCAGCAATCTGATCGCATTTCCATATCTCATCATTTTAAGAAAAGGGTGATCCTAAATTCACCAACATTTCTGTATGATAACTCCTTTATTTATTAATTAAGATATTACTTTTAATGCAACTATGTAATTATCTAAACAATGAAGTAAATATAAATAAAAAATTAACCAGGCCACACTATGGACTTCCTGCGGCCCAGCTCATTTGACAGTTTGATGAACATCTTAACTACAATCTTACGTGTATATTAGAACCCTTCTTCTTCTTCTTCTTCTTCTTCTTCTTCTTCTTCTTAACCAAGAAAACTTCAATCTATCCTATTTAAATTATAAGTTGACTACTATAACCCGATTTAATAATTAATAATATTATAATAAGAGCGATTGAGAACTGTCAAACCCAAGATTGATGCAAAGATAGATGTCTAATAAAAAATAGGACATATAAAACCTTCAAAGGAATTAATTCAATAATCCATTATCTATATCCTCTATTTAAATCGTGGTATTAACTTGTGATTCAAATTCAGAATCAATGCAAATATTAAATCTTTTATTTTTTTAAAAAGAGAAAGAAGAAGACCCTTTATTTTCGTTGGAAGAGACTTAATTAATTAAAATAATTATTTTAAGAGAAAAATATTTTTGATTTTTTATATATTAAATTTTTTTTATTAATTGAATCAGTTAGTATAATAGATTTTTTAAAATATCAAATAAAAAAAAAACTGGCGTTTATTTTTAGAATCTATCACCCATTTTTTATATTGTAATTGTATGTTACCGCATAAAACCTTATATTTCAATTAATTACACCATTTATTACTAAAAAAATTGAGTTAACAACCAAAAGATAACGAAAGGTTGATAAAAACCATTGTAAAGCATTGTTAATATAATATTTATTAATGAAGATATTGGAATAAACATCCATTGACTACTATGATCATATGATACACATCAATAATCAAATATGTGATGCAAGATGTTACAAGTGTCATAATTGGTAAGCCTTTGATTTTTCTATACCAATAGGGAATTAATCAAAAATACTCATTGTTCATAGTCTAAATTCAAAAATATTAACAGTAAAAATTTTTAATTAAAAATGATTTGAATAACTGTTTATAGACGAAAATACCCTTGAAATCAAAATTGAAATTACAAAATTACCTTTGATTTCACTTTTAACCTAAATCCTAATTTTTAATTTTTTACTGTAAACTACTTTATCTCGCTTCAACACAAATCTCCCACCTCTTACCATCCTCTCCGGCGACCGAACCCACCAAGGATCCACATACCACACATCTCATCTCCTACATTCTCTCGTGTCAAGGTATGTAAAAGTTTTATTTTTGTTATTTTGATTGTGGGAGAATTTTTTTGACTGTAAAATGGTAGGAATCGGAGGAATGTGGTAGGGCAAGGGGAAAAGGACTCTCGATGGCGCGCTCCAGCGCCCGCTGGAACGTGCCATCGAGAGTCCACGTGGTGCCCATCGAGGGCGTCATGTCTGACTTCAATAGCGCGGTGGATGCGCGCCATCGAGACTCCACGTGGCGTCCATCAATGGGCGCCACGTGGACTCTCGATGGAAGTTATTTAAATTTTTTTTTAAAATTTTAAAAAAATATAATTAATAAATTTAAAAAAATGACACTCTATGTTAATTTTTTGAATTTTTTTTTTTAAATTAATAAAATATAAAAATATAATTAATGAAGTCAAATATAAAATATTAAGAAATTTTTAATATAGTAAAAATATAATTAAAATATTATAATGTAATTAAAATATTAAAAAAGTTAAAAAATTTTTAAAAATAAATTAAGTAATTTAGAAAGTAGATATAATTTTTTAATTTAATATTTATAAAATATGAAATATTAGATTTTGATTAAATATTATTAAAATTATAATATTTGTAATAACCCAATTTAATATTATATAAATGAATATTATTAAATATTTGTAATAATTCAATATAATGTTTAACTATTATATTATATTGAAAAATATAATTAATATTAAAATTTAATTAACGAAATAATTAATATAAGAATTTAATTAAGAAAAAATAGATGTTAGAATTTTATTTGATAATTTAATGTAATTAAT
>JAVXUL010044308.1:0-10872 GCA_035590515.1 Trichilia minutiflora
CAGATTTCTGGAACCGGACCGGACCGTCCGTATAGGCCCGAAACCGGCCCGAACTGTGTGAACAGTGTTCCGGGCCGGTTCGGTTACGGTTTTTGGCGGGCCGGTTTGGTCCGGTTCACGGGCCGAACCGGCCCGTTAGACACCTCTAGCGGATCTCTACCCTGAAGAGGGAAAAATCCCAATTTCTCTGGGAGAAATCTTAATGGGTCAAGAAAAAGAAGAAATGACAAGAAAAGTTGTCAGCTATGGAGGCCCGAGTTAAAACCTTGGAGACTGACAATACTAAATTTGCCCAGGCCAGGAGGACTATTATTGGCCAATATGACAAACTACAAAAGCAACACCATACACTATTAAATAACTACAATTTGGCTGTAGAAGAACTCGTGGAGTCTGAAGGCAGAATAAAATTTTTATCAGAAGAACTTTAGACCCTCGAGGCTAAGTTTAAAAAGGCACAAAAGTCTCAGGAAGAGAAAACAAAAGAGCTAGAGAGGATGCCAGCTCAGTTGGAGGCCCGCTATAAGGAGGGCATGAATGAAGGGGTGGACCTGACCAGCCGTCTTTTCCTTTAGGAATACCCCAGCCTAGACTTATAATGGCTTTTTGACCAACTGGGCCAGGATGTCCCAGGGACTTCTGGAGTTCAAGGTGCTGACGAGCTTCCCGAGACCTCTGGCCAGGAAACTGATCTGGCTGGCCACGGAGAGGGACTTAGGGATGAAGAGCAGCCTGACAACTTGAAGGGAGGCCTTTTGCAGGCAACAACTGAGGCCACTGAAATGCCTCCTCCTCGAGAAGTGCACCCTCCTCCCAAGAAAAGATTACTGAGGAATCCCCGAAGAAGCTAACCCAAGAGGACGCCCTTGTCCCCAAAGAAATGGATAGAGATGTCCTATCGTGCCCCGTGTCGAAGACCAGGTGGTGAAGTTGTCAGAGTAAAGAGAAGGGACTCTCCAATATAGGTTTTCAAGACTTAGAAGATTTTTTATGAATTTTTGTAACCCCATTTTATACAAGAGAGACTCAATGTACTAACCCTTTTCTTGAGTAATAAAAAGATATACTTGTTTTTAGCACTCTTATTGCAAGTTTTTACTTCTCTTCCAGCTATCTCACTCATTTTTAAACAGAATTTCTATATTTATCTTAAAAATGGATAAGTTAAATGAATTCACTAACCGTTTTTATAATGAATGGTCATAAATCCCCCAAAGCCGGTCATCACTAAAAAGAAGCTTCATATTAATCTTGCTTGGGACTTCGGGGGCAGACTGATTAGAGTAAGGGGTCTTCAAAAGTCTTCCAGATTCTAAGCTGAATTTTACCAAGGTTTATCACGCCTCAATCGACTAGGTCTTAGTCCCTATGGATGCCTAATGCAGTTTAGGACTTATGAAACCTGGGATAACTCATGATTTAATAAGTTGCTAAGTGTTAAGAGATTTAAGGGCTTACAGCCAACCTTAACATTAGCTTTACCTGGTTCGACCAGGGTTTACCACGCCGTAACACGAATCAGGTCTTAGACGCGTGGGATGCCTAATCCAAAAATAAGGGCTTACAGTACCTAGGACGGAGAGGATTTTAAATAACTAAGTGTTAAGGGATTTTAGGGCTTACAGCCAACCTTAACCTTAACTTTACCTGGTCCAACCAAGGTTTACCATACCTTAACACGAATTAGGCTTTAGATACGTGGGACTCCTGATCCGAGAATAAGGGCTTACGGCACCTGGGACGGAGAGAATTTTAAATAACTAAGCGTTAAGGGATTTTAGGGCATACAACCAAGCTTAACCTTAGCTTTACCTGGTCTGGTCAGGGTTTACCACGCCTTAACACGAATCAGGTCTTAGACGCGTGGGATGCCTAATCCGAGAATAAGGGTTTACGGCACCTAGGATGGATAGGATTTTAAATAACTAAGTGTTAAGGGATTTTAAGGCTTACAACCAACCATAACCTTAGTTTTACCTCGTCCGATCAGGGTTTACCATGCCTTAACACAAATCAGATCTTAGACGCGTGGGATGCCTGATCCGGGAATAAAGCCTTACGGCACCTGAGACGAAGAAGATTTTAAATAACTAAATGTTAAGGGATTTTAGGGCTTATAGCCAACCTTAACCTTAGCTTTACCTGGTCTGATCAGGATTTATCACGCCTTAACACGAATCAGGTCTTAGAAACGTGAAACACCTAATCTAGAAATAAAATTTTACTGTACCTGGGACGGAGAGGATTTTAAATAACTAAGTGTTAAGGGATTTTAGGGCTTACAGCCAACCTTAACCTTAGCATTACCTGGTCCGACCAGGGTTTGCCATGCCTTAACACGAACCAGGTCTTAGACGTGTGTGATGCCTGATCCAAGAATAAGGGCTTACAGCATCTGGGACGGAGAGGATTTTAAATAACTAACTGTCAAGGAATTTTAGGGCTTACAGCCAACCTTAACCTTAGCTTTACCTGGTCCGGTCAAGGTTTACCATGCCTTAACACGAATCAGGTCTTAGACGCGTGGGATGCCTTATCTAGGAATAAGGGCTTACGACACCTGAGACGGAGAGGATTTTAAATAACTAAGTGTTAAGGTATTTTAAGGCTCATGGCCAATCTTAAATTTAAATTTACCTGGTCCGGCCAGGGTTTACCATGCCTCAATAGGAATCAGGTCTTAGATACATGAGATGCATGGGACGCCTGACCCAGGAATAAAGATTTACGGTACCTGAGACAGAGAGAATTTTATCATAACTAAGTGTTAAGGGATTTTAGGGCTTCTAGCCAACCTTTACCTTAGATTTACAACAAAGAGAGGAATTTGGAAGATGCTAAAGAGAATACTCAAAACACTTTATTTATATTTCAATCATATAATCAAATGATACAAAGGGTGTTTACGATCTCACAAATTAACCATCCTGAGGAGGAGTTTTCTCAGAGGTAATATCTCTTTAGTATTTTTGTATACCAGGCTTTACTCAAGATACCGCCATCAGGTCGGGCCAGCTTGTACATCCCTGACCTGATTACCTTGACTACTTGGTATGGACCTTCCCAATTTATGCCCAGGGATCCCTCGATGCTACTCAGGTATTAAGGGTGATCCTTCTGAGGACAAGATCACCTTCCTTGAAGGAGCAGGGTCGAACTTTCTAATTGTAGGATCTAGACACCTTTGTTGGTGTGTGGCTGTCCTGATCAAGGCGCGATCCCTGGCCTCCTCTCGCAAGTCAACTCTGAGACGTAAGCCTTGTTGATTTTCTTCTTCATTGAAGTAGAAAGTGCGGAAAGTTGGGATGACCATTTCAACTGGAATCACCGCTTCGAATCCATAGGCTAGAAAGTAGGGGGTCTCTCCTGTGGCCACCTTTGCAGTGGTTCTATAGGCCCATAAAACTTTAGGAAGTTCATGTGCAAAACCCCCCTTTCTTTCACCCAATCTCTTTTTAAGCAACTTTTTGATGGTCTTATTGACTGCTTCAAACTGACTATTAGCCTTCAGATGAGTCGGGGAAGCTAGCCTTAAATCAATGTTCCAATCGTGGTAGAATTCCTCCAATCCCCTATTATCGAATTGCTTCTCATTGTCTATAATCAAAATGCTGGGAACGTCATGTCAGTAGAGGATATTCTTTCGGATGAAAGCGATGGTGTTCTTCTTAGTGATTTTGGACAAAGGTTCCGTTTTGACCCATTTGGTGAAGTAGTCTATGGCCACAATAACATACTTTTCTTGAGCTCTAGCAGCGGGGAAAGGCCCTATTAAATCCAATCCCCATTGTACGAATGGCCAAGGTTTCAATAAAGTGGTCAAAGTTTTTAGGGGTTGCTGAGGGATATTTGCATGTACCTGACAGGCGTGACACCACTGCACAAGTTTATAGCATCCTCACTCATAGTCGGCCAGTAATACGCCTGCTTGAGCACTCGATTTACCAGACTCCTGCTCCGACTATGATTTTCACAAGTCCCCTAATGCATCTCGCCCAATACCTTTTCTGCTTCTTGTAGCCCCAGGCATCTCAATTAAGGGGTGCTGATCCCCTTCTGTACAAGATGCCCTCTATTACTGTAAACTGACAGCTTTTCTACGGATCCTGAGAGCCTCATTTTTGTCTAGTGACAGGATTCCTTCATTGATAAATTTCAGGATCGAGTCCATCCATACAACGGATTCCTCTTGAGCCGTCAAGACGTTGCTGCTCTCAGGTGGAGAAATGCTTTCTTGTCCCAGGGTTTTTATAGGAATTGCTCTGGGAATGTTCTTTGTGAGGGATGAGGCAAGTTTTGACAAGGCATCAGCCAAGAGGTTCTCGGATTGAGGAATTTTCTGCACCTCTACCTTCTTCAACTGGCTAATCAAGCGTCGCACCTCTGAGATATAAGCCTTCATGCTTTCCTCCCGAGCTTGATAAGTTCCATTTAAGTGATTCACCAAGAGTTACAAATCACTATGAGTGGTGAGTATGCAAACCCCAATCTCTTGCACCGTTCTTAATCCTGTCAACAAAGCTTCATATTATACTTCATTGTTAGTTACAAGAAAAAGAAATCTTAAGGCGGACCTAACCTCTTCTTTCTCTGGGCCGATTAATATGAAGCTTGCTCCTCCCCAGCTTTGGTTGGCTGACCCATCGATCCACAGATGCTAGGTAAAGGATTCCTCGGGGTCAGGGTGATCCATAGCCATTTCATCGGGATGGCTGGAGGGTTGGGAGATGGCCAGTGTTTCAGCTATGGTCTGCTCCACTACAAAGTCTGTGAGGGCTTGCCCTTTGATAGCTTTGCAATGTTAGAACTCAATATCAAACTCATTGAGCTCCACTGCCCACTTGACTAACCTGCTTGACAAACTAGGTGGATGAAGAATTTGTCGGAGTGGCTAGCTGGTTAGCACTACTATAGGATAGGCCTGAAAGTAGGGCTGCAACCTCTTGGCAACCACAACAAGGGCCAGGGATAGCTTTTCTGATGTTGAGTACTATATCTCAGCATCCAGCAAAGCCTTGCTAGTGTAGTATATGGGCCTTTCTATCTTCTGGGCATCCTCCTTCACTAAAACTGAGCTGACCGTGTGTTCACTGACAGCAAGGTAGAGATAAAGCGTTTCCTTTGACGAAGGGCTAACTAATTGGGGAACAGAAGCTAAATAATCCTTGACTTGTTGGAATGATTTTTCACATTCCTCATCCCATGTTATGCCCTTACCTCTCCTGATGGCCTTGAAAAAAGGATAGCATTTGTCAGTGAACTGTGAAATGAAACGACTTAAGGCCGACAACCTTCCCGTCAAACTCTGCAACTCCTTTAATGTGCTGGGACTTTTTAAGTCCATAATGAAAAAAAGCTTCAATACACGTCTCGTTGACCATGAGGCTAAAGAATTTCCCTGACTTGACCCCAAAAGAACACTTTTCAGGGTTGAGCTTTAGCTGATATTTTTTGAGAAGGAAAAAAGCTTGGTCTAAGTGGTGGGGGTGGTCTTCAGCCCTGATGGACTTTGAGATCATATCGTCCACATAGACCTCTATAGATTCTCCTATTAATGTCTTGAAGATCTTATTCACCAATCTCTGAAAGATAGCCCCAGCATTCTTTAAACTGAAAGGCATGACCCTATAGCAGTAGAGCTCTTGATCAGTGATGAAAGCCGTTTTCTCCTGGTCTGGGGGATGCAATGGTATTTGGTTGTATCCTGAGAAGGCGTCCATGAAGCTCAACAGTTCTTTCCCTACTGTAGAATTAACTAGTTGATCAATTCGGGGCAGGGAAAAGCTGTCTTTTAGGCACGCCTTATTCGAGTTGGTGAAGTCAACACACATCCTCCAACTTTCATTGGCTTTTTTAACTAGGATGACGTTCGCCAACCAGTCAGCGTATTTAACTTCCCTGATGAAACCTGCTTTCAGCAGCTTGTCCACTCTTCCCTGATTGCTTTTTGTCTTTTAGCATTGAAGACCCTTCTTTTTTGTCAGATCGATTTGTGCGAAGAACCGACGACTAAATGATGGGTTATAACCCTCTCGTCAATACTTGGTAGGTCTGCATGACTCTAGGCAAACATGTCTTCATTCTGCCTTAGGGGCTTTATCACGCTTTGCCTCTGGTCAGGTTCCAATTGGGTGTCAATCCTACAAATCCTCTTAGGGTGTTGTTCATCTAATATAGCATCGATCAGGGTTTCTTCTGGCTCTAGTCTGGGGCTAGCGGCTTTAACTTGCCCATTGGTAGAAGTAACAGATCGTTCCTTCGACCTCGTTCCTTCACTAGTTCTGTCAGTCGGATCTCGGGTCTAATCAAGGGAAATCTCCAAGGGTCGCTTGCGGATACAGTAGGCTTACTTCGAGGAGGTGATAAAACACGATCTTGCTTCCATTTGATTGCCCCTTACGATACTAATCCTTTCCCCAGCTCTAAACTTCAACTTCAAATAGTAAATACTTTCCACCGCTTTAGTATTCTTGAGGAAGGGTCTTCCTAAGATGACAAAGTAGGGGATGTTTAAATCAACAACTTGAAAACACACCATGGCCATCTTCTGATAAGGTCTTTGCCCCATAGTGACTGGCAACTGTATCAATCCTAGGGAAGTGATGCAAGAGTCCCTAAATCTGTGCAAAGTAGAATTTGGCGGAATCAACTCCAAGTCTTCTATTCCCAGGGAATCCATCATGTCTTTGAAAATGATATCTGCTGAACTATCCGCATCAACCAGGATCCTGCTAACTTGTTTGGAAGTGATCCCCATTGTTACTATCAGTGCATCATCATGAGGATAGTGGATTCCTACCTCATCTTCATCTGTGAACATAATAAGGACGGCGGCTATCTTTAGCTTTTTGTCTACCCTCTCATACATTGTAAGCATGTTTATGGAATGGCTAGGTAGTAAATATCAGGCATAATTCCTGCGAGAGTTGTTTGATAATCCCACTAGGGTAGGTCCTCCTGAGATGACCATGAAGCCTAGGTCCGGCTCAGGGTAGTCTTCATTACCCTAATATGATCCTGATCTTGGAAGGATGTGCTGAGAATCAATATAATTTGTGAGATAACTATTCTTGATCGGTACCTCAATTTGATTTCACAGATCCTCGTATTGATCGATAGTGTGACCATCGTCCTTGTGAAAATCGCAGAATCGACCTTTGTTCTTCTTGGGCACCTTTGTCTTCATGGCTTTGGGGTGTGGTGCCAAGATCCCTCGGCTTTTAATGTACTTATATATCTCTAACAAAGGAGCCTTCAAGGGAGTGAACCTTTATGCAACCACCTGTTCCACTCTCCTGGGAGAGTTCCTACCTGCGGATTATTTTCGGATTATTTTGGTGGCCTGTCGTCTCGGGGGTGCCGAGGTAGAGACTTTCCCTGACCCCGATCTCCCCTGTTATATTTGTGATATCTATAACGATCTTCTTTTCCCTTTTGCCACCTATCCTGTGGATGCTCCCTCCTGACTGGGGTCGCTCTTGATTCTTCTTTCATCCTTAAGATCATTTCTCCTTCAATCTCAAATTCATCTAATAGTTCCATTCGGGCTGCCTCGTACATATCTATTGTACGTCGATAAACAGCATACCAAGCCCTTTCCAATCGTAGGTCCTTTTTCAATCCCTTTAAAGCCAAATGGTAATGGTAAGACCCTAACTCCATCACTTTTTTGTGATAGCTTCTTACGAAGCTTTTCAAAGTTTTCCCAGCTCCCTGATGTATTGACAGTAGGGTGCTCAAGTTTTGACTGGTGGCCACTGCTCTTTTGAATTCATTTTCAAAGAGTGTCACCAGTTGTTTGAAGTTATTGATGATGCCTAGTGGTAAATTCTTGTACCAGCGTCTTGTCAGCCCTTTTAAAGTCAAGGAAAAAGGTCAGCACATTTGCAACTCAGTCAAGCCTTGAATCAGTATCATTTCCCTGAACATGTCAACGTGCAGGGATGGGTCAAATTTTTCCTGAATAGGGAGGTAGCTGAGGCATCTTAAACTTCTTTGGGAGGAGCAAGGATAGGATCTCCTCCGAGAAAGGGGACTTGAACCCAGGAGTAAGGGTCATTTTGGTTCTTGGGTTTCTTCCCTGAGCAAGGACGTTGTACGCCCCTATTTCACACAACATCTTCCTTACACAATCTTCCATTTCTTTTTTCCTGATAGCTACAGTTGCTTCTTTTTACCAGGTATATTTCTCATTGAGGTATACTCTCATGTTAGTGGAGGCCAGGCTATTCTCCATTCTTGCCTGACTTACCCTTCCATAATCTTCACCTACTCTATTTTTTTGGTTTCCACGTCCCTCGTAAATTTTAAAGGGGGTGTTAATCCCTTAAGGCACGCCGCAAAGCTCCTCCGACCTTTTAAAGACCTTGGCTTTTCCCTTCTGCCTAGATATCAATCTCTACTCAGGCATATGGCCATACCCTTCTCTGGATCCCCGAAGCCTTTCTTCACGTTGTTTTGAGGGGTTTGACTTTCCTGGTCTTCGGGGACAAAGGGTGTTCTCCCTTCTCCCAGGGAGAGGTTCCCTGGCCATCTGTCTTCTGATTTTCATTAGTTCCCTCTCTAATGCCTCCACCTTGCTGGCCAGGAGCCTGTTCGTACGTCTACTTCCTGATCGAGGAGCTTTTCGTGTCAGGGGGATTCTCCCTCCTCCTCAGGCAGTACTTTGTCTGGAGTTGGAACCTTCATCTCTTTGCCTTCTTTCTTCCATCTTCAATTTTTTTAAATTGGAAAAATTTGTAAAAAACACTGTTCCTTCTTCTTTCCTTCAAAAAAATGGTGCTTCAATGGCTTTTTGTGTGATTCTCACAGACGACACCAGCTGTTGGTGCGAGAATTATCCATGGACCCTCCTCACGACCAACGTGGAATGACTCAGCTAGTGAGGTGTGAGGGCAATGTGGCTACCGTCGAACGAGGATTTTCTATCGGAGGATGGATGAAAACACGGCTATTTCTGACAAGGCTTCACCTTCTAAGCCTGCAAAAAGATAACACCTCAGAGTGACGTCGAGAGAGGTTTTCAGCGAGAAAACTCCGATGCCTAAGTCAAAAAATAAAGAAGGAAAGAAATGTGTTATCGGCCAATAATCAAGAAAGATAAAAATAAAAAACGGTAAATATCAAAAACTCAACGAAGAAGTTACCAATGAAAAAAAAGTGTTTTCAAGTGTTGCTAAAAGTGTTCCTCTAAGAGAAAGATTCAAAGAGTGCCTAAATCTCCAAAAAATCCAAAGTTGGAAAAAAAGTTCCTTGCTGTTGAAAAAGGTGTTGTATATATAGTGCCCTTCTGAATCATGACTAGGCATTGAAGAATGTGAATGACATGATTTTTATCATGGGGCAGAGTGTAGTCATAATTCATAAATATTTGCTGACACCTCTTAAGATTGTAGGCCTGATACCGTCATATCATCTAAAGAAAGTTAGAGGATAGGATAGGTACATTTAGGGTAGGCGGCTGCCTTGGTAATGGGTTTGCTGTTAGCAATCATTCTCATTTTTGAAATACTGAGGGCACATGTTCGGTGGTTTCTTGAGACTTGAGATCCCTGAGAAGGTGAGATCTGAGATGTAGGACTCCTGAGGTTTGAGATCCCTGAGACATAGGATTCCTGAATCGTGAGATCCTTGAGATGGTGAGATCCCTGAGATGGTTCCTGATACCAGTAACGAAGATACCCTAGGTCCCCGATCGTTGAATACTTAGGAGGGGACACGTCATTTGATGATTAGGATGGAGGATACCTGAGACGATAAGAACTCTGAGACATGGCCTTCCCAGGGTGGTCCCCAGCCACGTAACCAGCTGATAGGGTTGCCTCGTGTCAATCCTGCATTTTCCCCCAAACAGTTTTAAATATATATTTATTTTAAAATTGTTTTTAGAATAATATTTGTTCATACGATGAATAAATATTATTCATGATTTAAAACATTTGCTGCTTTTAATAATTATTTGGTAATTTGATTATTAAATAAAATTATACGCATTATTGAACATATGTATGACACAGGTTTAAAATGATTTGCATAATAACTTCCTGTATAATTATTAAATCCTAACCTCCCATTGTGGGATAACGTTGAAGTCTTTGATATAAATTAGTATCCCAAGATTTCTATTATATGAGGGGTATTGATTTGTGTTATAGAAATCCATTATCTGATTCTTGGGGTGTATATTTTCACCTTGACCAAGATTTCTATTATGTGAGGGAAATGTGAAAATAACATCTTGAGAAGGTGCAATGGTTTGGGTTTAACTAGCTAATGGTCCCAAGATTTCTATTATGTAAGGTGTCCGAACCTAGGGCTAAATAAAAATTCAAACCTTACATAGAGATGTAAAAAGAAATATGTTTCCTACTTATTGGGGTTAATTGACCAAAATTTCTATTATGTAAGGTTGGTTAATTTTGATAAGATGTTGATTCTCCACTACTAATAATAACAAAATTCCAACGAAACGTTTGAGTCCTATCTGGGGAGTGTAGGATTCAAATTAAATAGTGGGAGTTAATATGATTAGCACACATTAATAACTTTTAAATTGTTTAATTGTTATTATTCAAAATTATTTGAATTTTATATTAATCAAATTATTGATGAATAATATGTGAGATCACCAATAATCTGTTTTTTGTGTCTCTTCAGTTTCTCAAGCTGATAGTGATACTAATTGATACAATACAAAATAAACACTAAATAGTGTTCTCTAACTTATATATAAAACTTTTGGATTTTTGAAAGTTTGATAAGGACTAATTTCACTAATACTAATAAAGAAAAATTATTTTCTTTAGGAAAAATAGAACATATACAGAGGAGTGGTCCTCATTACCTTGAAAGACTTATGAAGTCAGATAAAGG
>JAVXUL010044328.1:0-10871 GCA_035590515.1 Trichilia minutiflora
GTGATATAGTTGCCCAATCAACACCACGTATGTAGGGAACGATTTGATAATTTATTTAACAATTAAATAAAATTATTTGGACAATTTACATACATTCAATATTCATTTGTATGAAAAATGAAGGAAGCAGCTAATGTATGTAAATAAAGAACATTTTCTTTTATTAATAAATATAAAATTTATAAAAGATCAAAAGCCTTAAAATCGACAACACGAATGATTTTTAGGACATATAGACTAACATGTTCTTGCTTTGATATATGAATACTTGTGCTTCTCTAGACACGAACACTCAAACCTTTCTTAACTCTTGGCCATTATTACAATATTATTTAACAAAATTTACCATAATAATTAGAATAACCTTAAATTCATTTTTAAATTATCATATATATATCAAATATAAGAATTTTTTAATTTTATATTTGAAGATAGACATTATTAAAGTTACTCAGATTTAAAAACACAATAATTAAAAATTACTTTTACTCGTCATTAAAAACGTACGAAGATATCAATCTCTGCTTTTTAATGATGACAAAATATTTAAATAAAAATAAAATAATAAACTTCTCCTTAAACCAAGAAATGTTTCAATTAATTTAACGATAGAAATTTCAACACAAAACAAACAGTTTAACACTTTTAGTCCTTTGACTATTAATGCGTCTCCCCTTTTTTGTCATCAAGCAAAGAACGGACACAACATGCAGGATAAGATAAAATAGTCGAGAAAAATATCAAAAACACATGAAAGATAAGAGGCAACCAAATACATATATTTCTTTCTTATGCCAATAATTGATAAAGAGTAGTACATAGCCAAGCATAAAAATTAATAAAGAAGAAAGAAAGAAGCATAATGAGGCATGTATAAATAACAAATAAATAAAAAACAACCACTGGCATCGAGTACGTCTCGTTTGTGTTCTTCTTCTTTCTGTACATGACAAAGATGGTCAGTCATATCCTTATAATCTATAGAAGAGCTGGAAGAGCTTCAATTCAAAATGGAAAACGATTACGATCCAAATGGTAACTGACTAAATGATGGTCATATCTGAGGATGGTAATGTGGTGGAGGCGCACATTGTCGATTATATATAGGAAATGGAGTTGATGCTAGAGCTAGAGCACAACGTATAAGTTGCCTAATTTTACTTAGAGACTCTTGAGTCTCAGTCTTATGAATATCCAATAATAGACCAAGATTGATAATTTGCTAATACAGAGAAACAATAATTTGCTGAGCAGAGTCCAATCTCTGGTTAAAGTGACATAGGATAGTGTGAACCGTGGACTCAAGACTCATCATACGCTCAAAAAGTTTCATAAGCACAGAAGTGGTAGATAGAGGTGGAGGTAATTGAGGAAGATAGCCAGAGGAGAGCTAACAACAGGCTCAGATGCTAGCTCAAAAGTCTAACCTTCCTAAGACTATTGTTGTTTATATTCCTGAAGAATAGGGGAAGGATCTAGAGAGGGCATATATTCTTCATGCAGAGATTCCTCATGTATTATAGGGGCACAAATTTGTTCTTATTGTACCCATGTCCCATATTATAATTTCACATAATGCATATGTTTTATTGCTGTTTCTTCAAGAATTGTAAAAGGATGACGCTTTGTAGTGTGCACTCCCTCTAATAACTTCGACTTAGTACGATAAATAATCTTACGAATCATATGCCTATAGTGCAATTGGTATGTCCTAGATGTGGAGATCTGTATCATACTGGTAATTAGCCAATTTAGCAAATTTCGACATCGTCGTTTTATTCTGCAGGCCATCCATCAAAAATCTTCAAGGGTTATCTCAAAGAAGTGAGTTGATCTCTCATTTAGATTGTAAACCACTATTAAATAAAGTATAAGTTTATAAAGACCTACCCTAATAGGTTTAAGATCCACTTCAGTTATTTTTGCATTTTTAAAAATAACTTTGCAAGCTTCCACAACCTGAAACAAATACGATTCTCCTTATAGAGTTAGCCTTAAGATATTGTTCAATTCAAGTTCATTAGTCATATACTTTGTTCCTCTAACTGAAGTTCAGAATTTGTTAAACCATTTTCTTCTATAGCTAGAGTCAATTATATCTAGATTAAAGTAGAATAAGCAAACTATTTCTTCATGACATTTTTCCTTTATAGCCTAGAAAGTTATCCACTCAAATCTAATAAAGTTCTCTAAGCAGGGAAAATGAATAAAGTGTAGAAAGTCAAAATCAATTACCCAATCTAGGAAACCTTCCAATCAACAAACATCTGAAAGAAGTGGTCTTGATGTTCTTATGAAGTGAAGCCCCATACATTTGGTTTTAAAGGAAGAAGATGAGTTATGCATTCCCTTGTACCTTTTTTTTGTTGACTTTTATGATTTGGTCCAAGGATTTCATTCTTAGCGCCTTGAAAATTTGGAGTATAAAAGCTGAAGATGATTTTAGGGATTTTGGTTGAGAGAGGGAGGGAGTGAAAGTAAAATGTAAGTAAATACCAAAAAGAAGATATAAACAAGTACAGGGTATCGATCTTTTTGTTTATAAGTATCGATATAGTAGAGCAGTTGTATCGATACTTTAAATATTTATAAAAAAGATAATCGATATGACTTAGTGAGGTATCAATGTTTTATGCAATTTTCGTGAAAGAGTATCCATACTTTAATGAAATAGTATTGATATATGCATTTAAAAACTTTGAAAGTGAAAAATAAAAAAATAAAAAAAAGACAATCAATAAATGCATTCTGAAGAGCAGAACTTATGGAAGTCATCTATAGGGTATTAGCAAAAAGGCAAAAAAAACAAAAGGTTATGTATCAACATTGTGCCGTAAGTTTTTATTATCTAAGTGACATGTGGCAAAGGAAAAACGACTGCAGAAGGAGTTTTTGATACATCATCATGAGGTTTGAAATTATCAATATTTATTCTAAGAATATCGATATTCTTATACGAAAAGTTTGCTTAAACTCATGAAATATGTTTATTGTTTAATAAACCCAATTAACAGCAATTGATGATAATTTAACCATATAACATTTTGAAATAAAAAGTCGACAATATCATTAATCAAAGAAAATTATATAATACAAAAATTTATAAAGGTACCATATAAAGTTTGGTCAATTATTAAAGAAAAACAAACATATCAGAACCATTTCAAACCAGATTTAAGAACAAAACACAAGAACAGAAAAACAATTAACAGTGATACCTTTTTCTGGAATTGATCTCGACTACATTCTTAGCCTTTTCTTTTGCAGCCATTTTTCTACGAACCTGTATCTCTACTTCCTCTGCTCGTCATATCAATTGAGCCATGTCCTTGTAATCCATTAAGAAAGAAGACAAAGAGGACAATGATAAACTTGAGAAAGAAGATGAGGAGAAAGTAAAAGTTGGAGACGGTTCTCGAGGCAAAAATGAAAAGGTGTCCTTGGTCTTATTCGATTCAAGGAGGTTATAATTTTGTTGGTTGTTGAAATAAGATCTTCATGGCTAATGTCAATGAGTTCACCTAAAACATTTATTCTTTGGTAAAGTAGATGGCGATTTGTTATAACAGATATTTTCAGTCAATTCAATCTTTTAAATATGTCAGAGAACATCTAGAATATTTGATTTAAAATCTCTCTAAGATTATTGAAAGAAGAGGATGGAGCTTGAGATGGTGGTGAATTATCCATTGTTAAAGAGAAAGAGAGAAGGTTTGGAATAAGATGAATTGAAAGGATGATTGCACTGGTATTTAACAGAAAAAAAGAGACAAATGAATGAAGGATTATATTGAAAGAATGCAACTTATGATTAAAGAAAACTGCAAGATACAAATACACAAATTATTTTCTAGAAGGACGTTTCATTTCAACTACCTTTTCCTATACCATATAATAAATAACATAGCAGTGAGGTAAGTATCGATACTTATGTTATGAGTATCAATACTATGAGACAAAAACAACGATTTATACTCACAATGTAAAAACATGTCGATATAGAGACTACATGTATCGACACTTGATATAGATTATCACAAAATATTGATGTAAGTTACATTCAACGTAATAAAGTATCGATATATTTCCCATATGTATTGATACTCAAAAGGCAATATCGCAATCTATCTTGTAGATAACAGTAATTTTCACACAAAATGAATTTAAAAACACGCAATAGCAAGGTTTTAGTGAATTTGAACAAATCAATCAATGTTCATCACGCCTAAATGACTTCTAATGTAACAAGAATGTTTCCTATCAAGGGGTTTTATAAAGATGTCAGCTAATCATTACTATTAACATATTCAATGTATATATCCCCTTTCTGAACATAATCTTTAATGAAATGATATCAAATCTCTATATGCTTTATTATAGAGTGATGGACTAGATGCTTTATCAAATTTATGGTACTTATATTATCGCACATAATAAAAATCTTATCAATTTCTATGCCATAATCTCATAATTAATGTTTAATATATAAAAGTTGTACACAATAACTACCTATGAAGACATATTCAACCTCGGTTATAGATAATGCAACTGTGCTCTGTTTCTTACAAAATCATAAGACTAATGCATTTTCTAGAAAGTAACATGTGCCACTAGTGCTTTTTTATCAACATTACAACCTTCATAGTTCGCATTTAAGTTAGCCTTTGATATTAGCCTTTTAGATCAAACATATCATCTTGGAATAAAATAATCCTAAGTTAGGCATTTTTCTTAAATATCAGAATATCCTCTTAATAGCTACTAAGCATTATTCCTTATGATTCACTTGAAATCTTGCACACGCGTATACACTATAGAGAATGTTAGGCCTAGATGCAGTTAAATATAACAATGAGCCTATCATGCCTCTTTTATAGCCTATAGTTAACACTTTTGTTAAGATCATCCTTATTTAATCATGTGAAAGAACTTATAATATGTCCACGTGTCTTCTTTCTAAAAATTCTAACCATTTTAATAGTTCTTTAATATACTTTGATTAGGAGATGTGAATTCTATCATTTTTTTGTTTTATTTATAAACCCAAAAAAAAAAATTTAACTCTCTCATCATATTTATCTCAAATTTATTTTTCATTAGGTTTGAAAATTCATTACACATAGATTCATTAGTGCTTCCAAAAATGATATTATCGATATACATTTGAATAATTAAAATATCAACATCTTTGATTTTTACAAAGAAGTGTTATATCAATGTTTCCTCTTTCAAAGTCATTCTTTAATAAAAATTCACTAAACCTTTCATACCAAATTCTAAGAACTTGTTTTAAAGCATATAAGAATTTAGTGAGTTTGTAAACATGGTTTAAAAATTTATGATCTTTAAAACTGGAAGGCTATTCAACATAAACTTTTCAACTCAAAAATCTATTTAAAAATACACTCTTAACATCCATTTGACAAAGGTTATTCAATAAGTCTTGGCTTATTTCTAATGATGTACTAATGCTCATCTAATTTATTTCTAAAGACCTATTTTATTCCTATAGTTGAATGGTTATGCGGTTTTAAAACTAAAGTCTATACTTTGTTTCTTTGAAATTGATTTAATTCCTTTTGCATTACTAGAACCCAATCTTCATCATCTAATGCATAATTAACTCTACTAGGCTCTATTTGAGACACAAATACAAGATTTTGGATTTCTTTAAGGTTTTGAGGTGTATCTCTGTTAGCTCTCCTAGTTCTAACACCTTGAGAGGGATCACCAATGATTAATTCTCTAAGATGATTTGATGCACACTTTTAAGCCTTTGAAAATTCCCTAAAAGACTCTTTTATATGTTCTTTTATAATTTTCTTTTCTTTATCCATAGAATTATCATCCAATTTTAACTTATTCAACCTATCTATAATATCAACTTCTCTTGCTTTTTTCTAGCGATCATCTTTGCTAAATTCGAATGTAACTCATTAAATTTAACATGCATAGTTTCTTCGACTACTTGTGTTCTCTTATTAAACACTCTATAAGCCTTACTTCTTGATGAATAGCTTAGGAATATTCTTTTATCCGATTTAGCCCAAAATTTTTCAAGGTTATCTTTGCTGTTCAAGATGTAACAGTGCATCCAAAAATCCTAAAATACTTGATTTTTGGCTTCATTTGATAAATTAGCTCATAAGTTTTTTTTTTTCAAGAAATTTTCTAATTAAAACCCTATCAGAAATATAATAAACCGTATTTATCACTTCAACCTAAAAATATTGAAGTAAATCACATTCGTTAAACATTGTTCTACCTATTTCTTGGAAGGCTCTATTCTTTTTTTTTTTACTACTTCATTTTATTGTGGTATTCTAGGTCCAGATAAGTTATGAGTGAATCCATTTTCATCACAAAAATTCTCAAATTCTCGATTCACAAACTCTCCTCCTTGATCACTTCTTATCTTTACCAATCTATATCCAAGCTCATTTTACACTCTTCTAGAAAATTTCTCAAAAGTTTTAAAAGTGTCACTTTTATTTTCTAGGAAGAGTACCCAGCTAAATCTTGAGTAGTCATCCACTATGATGTATGCGTAGAACTTGCCTCTTAAGGATACAATCCAATTGGGTCCAAACAAATCCATGTGAAGAAGCTATAGGGGTTTAAATGTTGATATAACATTCTTAGGCTTAAAGGAGCTTTTCACTTATTTACCTTTTTGACATAGTCCACATATCTTACTATTGATAAACTTGAGATTAGAAATGTCCTTCAGTATACCACGTTTAAATAACTTCCTAATGAGGTTCATATTACAATATCCTAATCTTCTATACTATAACCAAGGTTTATCACAAATCACTTGCAAATAAATTACTACCAAATTCAATCATATAAAAATCACCTACTTTGGAGGTATGCAACACTTTCTTATTATTAAAATCAAATACATTGCATGCATCTTTAAGAAATATAACATTAAAGTCATTATCACATAATTAAGATATATTTAGCAAGTTATACTTCAAACTATCAATGTAAAGAATATCATTAATCTTAACATTGTTTAAATTGAGCCAATTTTGAGTACCCTTACGCAACTGTTATCTTCAAAAATTACGTCCCTTCCTTTTTTTTCACTAAGTGCAAGAATAATTCCTTATTTTTAGTCATATATCTTGAGCATCCACTATCCAAAAACTATTTGTCATTATACTTGATGCTTCTCATAGGTTATACCTACAAAATACAAGTAATTTACTTTGGTACCCATTGAACTTTGGGTCCATAAATACTAACCTTAGGCTTAAAGATCTATGCCATTTTAACAACCTTTAGAAACCCAAATTAATTTTGGTTCCTTGTAAGTGTTTTTCTTAATTATATAATTGTTACTAAAATGCCCTCTTCTAGAGCAATAATGATATATAACAAAAAAACTTATTTGTTGAGAAGATTTTATAAAATATTTGAAATAAATTTTTTGTTTTGTTCCTAATTTATATTATATCCTAACCTTGTCAAAAACTAGTCTTTGGCTACCAATTAATCTATTTAATGCCTTAGTTTCTGATGTAAACTTTGCTAACATTTTTCCCATGTCATGCATCTTATCAATTAGTTCTTTATTCTCTGTTTTTAAAGCATTCAATTTATTCTCATATTCACATCCATTTTTCTTATCTAGTTCACTTGTTTTTAGTTTTAGTGATTCATTTTCTTTTAATAAGAATGTATTCTTTTTCTTGACATCTTTGTATTTCACACATAGTTTCTCAAAATCAGGTCTAAGTTTTTCATACAATTTGGTAAATTTGTCATACATATCTTCATCTTCACTACTTGAATATAAATTATAATATGAGGAGGATTTTGGAGAATCTACCTCATTCTTGAGCTTTCCCATCAAGCAAAAATTTACTTGCTTGTCTTTGGAGGATAAAGAAGTGCTTTCTTCACTGGTTGATTAATCCCAAGTTACTTTTATCACCTTCTTCTTTTTATTATCTTTTTTCTACCTCATCTATGAAGAATCAAGTCTTGTATGCCCTCGTCTTTTACACTCATAGCAAGTAGCCTCTTTTTCTTTTTCTTTCTCCTTATTCTCCTTATTCTTGTTTGATTTTTCTCTTTTTTAGAACTGTTTTTTCTTTTATCCTTTACCTTTTTGTTTATCTTTGTTGAAGAACTTCTTGAACTTCCTAGCCATCATCATGTTCATCTTCTAATTCTTGACTGCTTTTATCATCCTCTATTTCTTTGATACTATTTGGTGCAACATTTCTTTTGCCTTGTTCTCTGTCATTCTTTTTACTCCGAATTGCTTCTATCTCATAGGTTATTAATGAACCAAGCAATTCTTCTAGTGGAAACTTGCTGAGGTTATTTACTTCTCTAATTACTGTTACTTTTGCTTTCCATGATCTTTGTATACTTATCAAAATCTTTGTAACTATATCTACATTCGACTATGTCCTGCCAAAAGCTTTTAGATCATTAATAATGTTAGTAAACCGTGTATATATATGTTTAATGATATTATATGGTTTTATTTTGAATAACTTATAATTATGTACGAGCATACTAATTTTAGAGTTATTAACTCTACTTATGCCTTCGTGTATGATCTCTAACATATCCCATATAGTCTTAACTGTGTCATAGCCAAAAATTCTATTGTATTTGCTTTTGTCTAATGTATAATATAAAACATTTATAACTTTCCTATTTAGCTAAAATTTAGTCTTTTCTTTTAGAGTCTGTTCTGTTTGAGTTTTAGCATTCTTTCCTTAATGACTTCATCTATGACCATTAGATGTGAATACCCATCCTTGATGATGGTTAATATATCAAAGTATAATGTGCTGAGGTAGATTTGTATACGTTTGTTCCAGTCTGAGCCATCAAAGAATGACAGCATATATATAGATTATCTTTTTATAACTTATGATGAAAGATTGCTAGATGCCATGAAATAATCTACTACCCACAGGGTATAAATCTTTAGACTTGTACCTCTATAGTATCCACATGAGCAGGATGAATCAAATTCTGAGTGCTAGCTCTTTTCGTGTTTTTCTCTATGTTTTTTATTTCTAATATGTTTTTCTTTCTCTTAAAAAAATGCAAATCAATCATAGGTACCATTGTTTATAACACAATAAAAGACTCTTTTATATTAGGTTTTAAGGTTAGGGTATAATGACAAAACAAGCCCAATATTCGTGTTGCACTTGGCCTTACACTTAAAGCCCAACATTTATCTTGTGCATAGCCTTACTCTTATAGCCCAATCAATTTAATAAAGTTTTAACCCACATCTTTTAGCAAAACCCTAATCAACACAAAATTTTCACGAACTAAGATAAATTCATCTTATGAATTTATACTTTTAATTTTTCTGTTCTAACATGTGACTCAATAGGTTCCCAAAACGTTGGTAATGATATCAAAATCTACTTTTAATATCATAAATCATGAGCGGTGTCTAGCAATACATCAAGACCATCCAAGTGATGAGAATATGAATGGTTCAACATTATATTTTATCCCATGACCAATTTTACCATATAGTTTTAATTCTTTTATCTTTGATATCTTAATTGAACACGAGACATTGCTTATGTCATCCTCCCAAAGTTCAATCTTCGTATTTCTTTGATATCTTGAATACAATTATTTGATCAAATGAACCAATATCACATATTGATTTATTTAAGCATAACTATGAATTTTAATAACCATACTCAATTAAAGAGGCTCAAAGATATTACTTTCATTATATAAAAGGGACAAATTTTATCTTCATCAAATATATCCCTCTACATGATTCATGATATATCAAACTATTTTTTTTATAGTCTATCTTGTTACGAATGACATTTGAAAACATCAAAATATATCATTCACAATATTGAAAACTATGATGATCTCAAATTAAAGGATTACATACATCATTGTCACTATGACAAGTACTTATAATACTCATATAATAATCTATGTAGCATTCTTAGAGTGGGTCGATCTAATACATTTATCACACCCGTGTATGTACCTCAAGGGCATATTCGTAACTTCATTATATTTTATGTTCATGCTTTTTTATTTATCATGCATATTGATAATTCATCTACCTGATTTTCGGATATGTTTGGCATTAATGTTGACTAAAAAGGATTTATGTGAGTGTACGTTAGGACTTCATTTGTGATTTTCATATCCGGAAGGGACTTAAGTGGAAAAGTCCATTTTTGGCAAGTTCGGTCGATCGAATGGGTAGTTCGTTCGATCGAAATTCTGGCTTTTGATTCGATCGATCAAATGAGGGATTCGTTCGATCGAAGTGATGATTCGTTCGATCGAATATCGATTCGTTCGATCGATAATTTGTAAGCTCTCTGAGTACTATTTACACCGAGGGATTCGGTTGATCGAAATGCTATTCATTCGATCGAATCGGTGCGAAATGATGATTTTGCCCTCTTTCAGAAGCTTCCTCCTTTAGAAAACTTATGGGCAAAATGGTAATTTCACCCTTTTCTATAAAAAGGGGTCCTGGGGTCGAAAATTTGATTTTCTCTTCTCTTTTCCTCCCTTCCTCTCCTCATCACATCTCTCTTGTTCTCTCTCTCTAGATTTTGTCAATTTTTATCAAAATCTCGATTTCTCTTCGTAGACGAGCTGTATTTCACGCGTCTAACACGTGGGAAGCATCAATTTGGTGTTAGGAGCGCAGCATTGGGTTTGGAGAGCTAAGGTTTCGAAGTTGAATTTTGGACTTTTTGAGTTAGCAATGAAATCGGAGCAAACCGACCACACTACAAGGTTCGTAGCTTCGATTCTAACTCGTATGTATGTTCATTTCGTTGTTTTGAGAAATTTTATTCGTAGGGGTTTTTGTATCTAATTTCGTAGAT
>JAVXUL010044339.1:0-10871 GCA_035590515.1 Trichilia minutiflora
TTCTTCACTGGATGAGATGTCTTGGACAGTTGCCTCATCCAAAGGAGCCAAGGGAGGATCCGGATTCCCCGCCCCCTGAGCAGGTGGGAATTGTACCCCGATTGGTTCAGTGACGTCAGGAGAGGGGTTCGTTGTTTGTTCACCTAAGGCCCTCAGAATCTCCTGATCCAATTGATTAAATAACCAATCAAGTTTCAAGTCTGGGTATTCTTGAAGAAAGAGATGACTCGTCAAGTCCAGATCATCATTAACCCCTCGGTCATATTGTGCTTCAAGCTGGGCCGGGACCTCTTCTTTCTCTTTTTGAAGTGCTTTTAGGGACTTTATTTTCTCCCTTAGCTCCTTCTCCAGCACCTCACGCTCCTCTGACACCCAGTTCAAGTCATCGATAGATTCTTGAATCGGGCCTCCTCAGATTTAACTGACCAAAAGAGGTCGATCAGCTGATTGTATTTCCCCGTGAGGCTCTGTCTCTCCCCTTCCAGTCGATCATTATCAATTGATAAGGCCTGGCCCAAGGCCTCAGTAGACGAAAGTTTATCAGTCAGGATTTTCTTTTCTTCCATCCACTGGGATCTCTCAACCTCCAGAGCAGAAACCTTTGCTTTCAGGTCTGCTTCTTTCCTTGATGAATCCTGACGTAGTTTGGTCAGTTATTTTTGGGCCATTTTCTCCAACTGCTTTATTGATACCGAGCCTTTTTTACTGACCTTTATTGCTTGCTGGAGTTCCTTTATGAACAAGTCCAACAAATATACGTTCTACATAAGAAAAAATGGATAAGTCATATATATATCAGCTAAGGTAAAAGTTTGAAGTGATAGTTCATGAGGTATAACGGTTTACCCTATGCACATGTATGCTCATGTATTCGAGAGCATTGCTAGCAGAGATGCTCCTCATTATATCCGCCTTCTCAGGAGGAATGACTTGTTGGGCCTCGTTTACTAATTAGAGGAGGTATCCAAAATTCTTCCTCTTCTTGTCAGGGAGGTCCTCTCACTGAAGTCTGCTTTCACCCGAGTCACTATCGTCAGAGGAGAGTAAGATGGGGTCATCTCCTTCTACCGGGTCTTCATCCCGATTGAAATCCTCCCCCTGGTTTGATCGACTTCCTTCGACCTATCCAGGAGTTTTTTTCTTCTTCCTGGGCTCTTTGATCTCCTCCTCTAAAGGTCTTTTGCCTTTGTCTTTAGGAAAAAGAGGATCTCTCTTCTGAGGATGTACTCCTCCTTCGTGGGTCTTTTCCTCGGTCAGGATCCCCTTTTCTTTAGGGTGATAAAAAGACTTTCTTTGGGCACCCGGAACCTCAGATGCCCTGGATCTTTCCCGAGACAACAGCCCTTGCAGGATGTCCACCACTTTCTTCCTCCTTCCTTCTAGGGACCCTTCAGTCCCTGTGACCAAGGTTATCAAAAACGTGATTTTAATTAAAATCGTTTTCTATTTAAAAAATCGGAACATAAAATCGAAACGTAAAAACGGAATTTTTAATAATATATAAATAATAAAATATTTAAAATATTTTTATAAATTAATAAAATCGATTAAAATTGATCAAAATCAATCAAATATTTTTACTATTTTACTGTTTTCGATTTTAACTAAAATCGAAATCGTTTTCTTGTTAAAATCGTTGATTTTACTGTTTAAAATCGCGATTTTAATAACAATGCTACTAAGTACTAATAATAATAACAATAACAATAATAATAATAATAACAACAACAAATAATAATATTAATAACAATATACTACTAGTCTACTATTACTATTATTAATAATAATAATAATACTGCTAACCTCAATACAGTAGATATAAATTGTAAATCGCTAATTTATTGTAAATTGTGACAACTTAGAAATTGGGAAAACTTTAAGTTATAAAAGAATAATAGAAAATATATGTAAAATAATAACAATAATTTTTGTAAAATAAAATGGGTGGGGGTGGGAGTTTTATATAATAGATGAGGGAGGTGTAACCGTTGCAATTGCAACGGCTACACAACAAAGGGGTTGCTCCCCCCTCTTTCTTTATTTTCAAAATTTTTTCACAATTATGATGGTTACTCCACTCTTTCTTCATTCTTTAAATCAAAATCGGTCCGGATCATGTGAACAATATACCGGATCAATTTAGACCCGATTTTTGATAGGCTGAGTTGTGCCTATTCACAAGTTAACTCGATCCGTTAAATACTTTTATATATTATATTTATTAATAATTAATATATTTTATATATTTTTTTAAATTTAAAAATTTTAAAATCAATCCATAAATCAACTCATTTAAATTTATTAACTCATAAATTAATTTAAAATTAATAAAATATTAATTAATATAATAAATAAATTGATTTGATTCAAACTATTTAAATATCAATTTATAATCAAATCCGATTGGTTTAAGAGGTTTGCCATAAATTATGATTGGGCTTTAAGTCGAGCGGCTTCATTTTAGCTGACGTGAAAAAATCTAGTACAAATACGAACTCGTTGGTTTATTGTTTGCCGTTAGATCCGCTGACCCTTATCCTTCCTCTCAGTCTCTGACTGTCTTCTCCAACAAGCTCATGGGGTTTAGGGCTTAAAAACAGCAGCATCAATCTTCAATATAGTTTCTCGGTCTCATTAATTTTTAACCGAAAAACAAGTAGTGAGAGTGAGACGAGTTCATCCGATCATAAAACTAATCGACTTGTTGTCCTTTGCCTTTTTTATTATTATTTTTCATTATCTGAGACGACATTGCTTTGAATCTCATAGGTGACTGAAAATGTTGCCGAGATGGAGAAGAGCACTTATGTCAATGAATTACATATCACGTACAAAGGATTTCTGCGCAATTTCACGACATAGCTACTCCACCGCTACTATTGCCGCTGCTGCACCTGATCCTAGTTCGACCAAACCACCTGTATTATATTTACAACTCTTCCATTTTTGGATCACTTGATAGCTTGGATTCAGATGTATTTATTTTATATTTGGCTTTTCTCCTTGGCAGGTGAATTTGGATAGAATGTTTTGGTCTAAGCCTTGTTCATTAGCTCTGGCACCGGACTCTCCATTCAGAATTGAAGAGCCAAATTATGAGGGTATAAAGCGTTTAATCCTCAGGCTAATGTTGTTTTATAGTAAACAAAGCAGGTCTATTCGTGGGGCAAATGTGATTTATCGCAGAGTCGTTTCCCAAGTTGATAAGCCTGCTATTTATGAAGGTCAGTCCATGCTCACCTTGATATTCATGTGCAAAAAACGAATATAGTTTTGTATTTTGTGCGAAATTGATGATAATGTAAAAGCCCAAATGTGTTGGAATGATAATAATACGGCAAAGATATTAAGCAATTCATGAGTTTCAGTCCTTAAAGTGTTACCGGTTCTTCAAATGTGATATCTAATAGATTTGAGCTATGCTGTAATATAGTGTGTGCCACAACTTAGGAGAAATATGGTGAGGTTAGATAAACTATGTAGGAAAATTTTTGTGCATGGCATTGTAGTTTGACACATATTTACTAGTATAAATTATATGTTCTCCTTCTTGTGCAGTATTTAGCTTGGAGAAGACTTTTAAAATGACATTCTCCTTGCTTGTACTTCATATGTGGTTTTGTTTACGACGCTTAAAGGAAGAGGGAAAGGAAGGTGTGGAGCTTGGGCAATATCTATACGAGATTTACAATCACGATGTTGAGCTGAGAGTATCTAAAGCTGGGGTTTGTAATCAGTATTAATTTACTTTAGAGTTGAACATAATTCATGTTTACCAAATCTTTGATCTTTATTCATGTACTACTTAGAATTTCCTTTTATCCACCTATTGTAATTTAAAAGCTCATTTTCATTCTTAGAAAATGAAAAAAATATTTCTTTTAAGCTTTCCATTAGTCTGGGATATATTAATGGAACCAATTAGGTCCATTGACCATATATAGTTTGTTTAAAAACTATAAAGAAATTATTTGCATATAGTTTTAGCTTTATGTTCACTGGAAAATCTTTAGCATTGATAAGATTCACAAATCAGACAACAGATGATTGGTTCCAAGTAGACTCTAAATTTGATTTGACATTTTCATTCATCAGTCATCAATGGGTATATCAAATAAGGCTAGGTAAATAGTTATATATCAAATAGCACCTGTTAAACTACAATAGTTGTGGACATGATTACAAATATTATTTTTGTCAATGAATAGTACCTCCTATGCTTGTTGCTTAGTTATCATTTTAATTGCAGGTAAACTTATTATTGTCAAAATGGATGAAGGAATTGGAGAAGATATTCTATGGAAACATTGTTGCTTATGATGCTGCCTTGCTTCCAGAGGCTAAACAAGACAAGTTACAAAACGTGATTTGGAGGTGAGACTTTCAGCAGCCCTCCTCAACAAATTCACTGTCAACAAGATATAAATTCTATGTTAGGCTTATTTTGCCATTATAAATCTCGATTTCAGAACAATTCAGACTCAGCTTGATGTAAGAATTTGATTGTGATTTGAGTTATAGCCATGCTCTTCCAATCACAGCCTAGCCTTTAGCCCTCATAACTTGCCATACTATTCAGAGGACTTTATTTCTCGACCTTGTGTGATATATTTTTAATGCTATGGACTGGATTTGTGTCTGTTGCAGGAATGTCTTCTGCGATGATGGCACTTCAAAGACGGATGCTGCTGCATTGCAGGCAGTCCAGGCATGTACTCAACTTTGCTTTTTCTCTACAGTTATCATACATGTATCAGCAAAAATTATGAATTGCCTGGGTTAGGATTTGAGAGATGACATTTCTGTAATAGACCAGATGGCTTCTTTATAGTGAGTGGATGAATGTTTCCCTGCCATGAAGTCATGTGCTGGTCACTTACTGTTATGCAAATGAGATGCCATGGGCTATTAGTTTACTCACAGAGCTGTTCTGTCTTTCTGCACTGGATGCACACTTTTTTGAGCACTGTGGTACATATCTCTTGTTTCAAGAGGTTGAGAAAGAACATCAGCCTTTAAATTGTTCGTCCTTTATCTGTAATTTTAGAGATACAGTATTTTTCTCCTAAATCAAAGCCATAGCATAACTGAATCCTTTTGTTTATATCTGCAGGCCATGACAAGGTATGTCCGTCGAGAAGTCAGTTGCCTGTCATTGACTGGTAGGTTACCATTCTACTTTTCCCTTCTATTATAGGTTATGAATCTGTTTGGTGCTGAACTGTAGATTATACTATCCAAGTACAGTATTTTGCTCCATGCTACAACTTTTGTTTACTTATCTAATTGACAAAATGCACTTCCTTCCTATCTATACTCTGTACAGTGTGAGAATTCTCCTTACCTTTGCCCTCTGTTCTGATGGTCTCAAGTTTTAAGAATGCTGAATATTTTTGTTTACTTGGAATTTTCTATTTTCAAATTCGAACCTATTTAAAATGCTGAACTTAGGGTTTGTAAACTTGTTTGAGAGAGCTGGGCATTTATTGGGCAGATAAAGAAGTCATGTTTTCCGGGAACTTTATGTTCACACCATTGGAGAGTACGTCATCTGGCTCAATCAGAAGGTAAAGCAGAAGTTGGAAACCTAGAATGTCACCTATTGCATGTTGAAGATTGGATGTTGAAAGAATGTTCTCCCCAAAGAAAACCAAATGGTTTAGTGTTTTTGCATAATTCACCATTGCAAAGCAAGAGCATCATATTCTCAGAAGCAATTATTTTTTATCTTATATTAATTTGAGTTGTGAAGTTGACAGATTTATGCATATATGTTAATTGAACAACTGTACAACGTATGAACTTAATGATAAGGTGGAATAATAAAGCAGTTTGTAATGTTTTTCTTATCAAACTGTAGAAGGGATTTGAAACGTTCCAATACTAGAGTTTCATGGCAATTTCTCGTTTTGGAGAATTCTTGTCGGGAATTTTTTTTGCCTGTCACAGTAAATTCATTGCAGCGACCAGAATACCCCAATCCATGCGTGTTAATTTCTCCCCTTTGCAAAATTGTTTGCAAAATTGGCTGTAAATGGGTGTCCTTTAGGAGTGTTTTCTCTATGAAAGTATTGTCGAGTAGGAAGTATATAAGCGCATAAGAAACAACTATCAGTGCTTTTCCCTTTCTAAGCGCTACAGATTTGCTTCCTCTGTTAGTAAGTATGAATGTTAAGGTCCTAGTACAAATATTGATTGTCTGTACTGCAGCTGTAATGTTGTTTGATGTTTGAATGAAATATATATTTGCCCTTTAAAAACAAAGTAATACAGATTTTCCCATCTAGAACTACACCAAGAAAGTCGGAAAGATTTTAGGCCAACAAAGGAATTAGACTATGTTTAAGATTGAAGTAATTGGAACTTGGAAGCTACAATTGTTTTAGAATGGAATTATTAAATATCAAATAAAAAAGAGAAATGAATAATTTTTCCTAAAATTTTATGAATTCAATTATAATACATTAAATTATTGTTTTATATTTATAAATATTTATATATCTCGTATATATATATATAGATATATATATATGAAAATATATAGAAGTAGTTTTAACCAAAAGTTTGACACTTCAAAACTTTAGATATAATAAAAATTTTGAAAACAAAAAATGTACGTACAAATACATTGATATATTGTAGTAAATCCTAAAATTTATATTTGTCATAACACTTCAACAGCCATTTTTGAAAGCAGAAGCACCGTGACCTTAAACTAACCCATAGTACAGGTAAAATGAAGTATTCGATGCATCATGCATGGATTAATATGAAATGATGCATGAAAGGATTGTCGTCACAAAAATACGAAAATATCCTTATTTTTTAATTTATTTATTAAAATAACCAGTTTTTAAAAATATTAACTAACTTAATTATTAATTTTAATTTTAGATAATTTTATTTTTAAATTTAAAATATACGAAAACAAATTTGTTTTCCTTTTTTTTCCTAACATCTCTTTTCGTTTTACTGTTAAATATCTCTGTCATTCTTTTTTTAAAATTTATTTTTAGATTCCAATAACTCGATATTCGACGATCTATATCTGTCCAAAATAAATGAATTAATTTTATTTTAAATTTTAAAATTAAAAAACTTAAATTTTTATAGGTTATAATCATGTAAATAGAAATGTATTTGATTGTATTATATTTTTAATTTGAATTTAAGCTATAGATGACCTCGTAAAAATCTAAATATTGAAATATAGAGAGTGTTCGAAAGTGTGTTGTTTTGTATGTGTTTAAAAGTGTCGTATCTGTTTATGTTCAAAAATATCGTGTCTGCTTGTATTCAAAAGTATGTTATTTTGTGAGTGTTCGAAAGTGTGTTATTTGTGTGTGCTCAAAGTTGTGTTAATTTGTGCGTGTTCGAAAGTGTGTTGTTTTGCATGAATTCTAAAGTCTACTATTTTGTGGATGTGCGAAAGTATCGTGTCTAATTGTATTTGAAAATGTGTTATTTTGTAGGTGTGAAAAAGTGCCCGTATTTGATTATGTTCGAAAGTATGTTGTTTTACACGTATTCATAATTGTCGTGTCTAACTATGTTTTAAAGTGTATTGTATTGGTATATATTCGAAAGTGTGTTATTTTATGTGTATTCTAAAGTGTCATATTACTTGTGTCTGAAAGTATGATTAGATATCATATTTAAATTATAGGCTTTAACTATATTCGCAAGTATACGTTTTACAGTACTCAAAAGTATGCTTAGAAACCGTGTACAAAATTATGATTAATTATTAAGCATCTGGTTGTAATATAGATATGACTGATCGATATCTATTACTTTTATGACATGGAGGTTCATGGGTAACAAACTTGGATAATAGAGAGTCTTACGTGGGAAATTTTATAAAATGTGTATGTGTGGATTACACAATAATATTAAATCAATTTATTTAGATAGTGTGCAGTCTATTTGAGATCAATTATGAAGAATTTACTGTTAGATTACAAATGTTTTATATAGAGAACATTCAACCAAGGATTTTATCAGTTATACTAATTGAAATTGTAATTGAATCAGACTTCGAGGGTTTTCTTACTGTCAATAGTATCTATATAAATAGTAGTAGGGAACAATGTCCGCTATTAATTACTACTGAATTGATAAATCTTACAAAATCAACAATACAATACACGAGATGACTTTTTACACATCTAGTTATGTCTTCGTTCGGTAGCAATCAAGTAAACTGTACCATCTCACCCAGACACCAGCATGTCGATAGATATATTCTTGATAATTCTCTACATGTTCCAAGTAATTAGATTACTGCTAATAGGGTTTATTCTTCCATAGAATACAATAATTATTGTACAAATGATTATATCAACACTGAGCAATAATTTGATGGCCTTGATGTTCCTCTTGAATATGAAGTTGGATTAAATTATTGGGATGAAGAATCCCATTGAACAGGATATATTCATGATATACCACATAATCCCAGTAGCTTAATGACAGTTCCATCAATGTCAAATCAAATAATTCAAAATTTACCACCTATTCTACCGGTGATAACCAGGATTGTGCATGATGCAATATCAATAATTGATAACGGTAATGTCTATGTGGTTAGATTTTTACTTCGAAACATGAATTAAAACAAAAGCTAAGCTTGATGGCAATTAAAATGCATGTTCAATTGAAGACTTATAAATCTTCAATCAATCAATATGAATTAAGATGTGCTATAGATTCATATAAAAGGCATATGTGGGTATTTGTTGGTCAAACCTTTTAGCTACAAAATGCGTATTTGATTCTAATTTAATAAATAAATTAGAATATGCATCAGAGACCTTAAAGCCACAAAAGATAAAATATTAGGCAGCTTTACCATACCAAGCACATGGTGCTTATTTAAGACCATACAATGCCTTCTTTAGATTGCAAACATGGTGAAAAAATTGCTTCAAAACATAACCTTTTGGCTATTCCATAAAGATTTCATGATCCAATTCTTCGTAAAGAAATGCATTCTTTGCATCAAGTTGCCACAACTTCCAATTTTTAAATGCTATAAGAGAAAAAATGGTTCTTATTATTACCATTTTTGCAACCAGATTGAATGTTTCCTTATAATCTAGTCTATAGCTTTGAGAGAATCCATGTGTAATAAGTTGAGCTTTACATCTATCAATAGTCCCATCTGAATTTTTCTTCAAACGATAAACTCATTTGTAAGTGCTAGGCTCGTAATTCTCCTATTTTGACACCAACTCCCATGTTTGGTTTTTGTTCAAAGCTTCAATCTCTTCTTGAATGGCTACTTCCCATTTCGGATGACCTTTGGCTTCTTCATAACTTGTTCATAACTTGTTGGTTCTTCATCCAATGCTACTATAAAGAAGTATGAGTAACAGTGCAATGATTAAGCTGCACCTCATAATCTTTGAGGTAATTTGGTTGTTTTCTCTCCCTTGTTGACCTCCTTTCAGCTTATTGTTCTCCACCATTTGAGTTGCTTTGAGTTTGAGAATCATCAATGTCTGAACCTTGCAAGTTACTGTTATGTACCATCTGTGACTTTCTTGATCATCATCAAGAATGACTTCTTGAAGTAAAGTTTTTTTGGTTGAATAATACAAGGATATTTCATCGAGCACAACATCATTAAAAGTGACAAACTTCTTGGATTTTGGACCCATGCACCTTCATCCTTTGCTACATGAATTATAGCCAACAAAAACACACTTCTTTGCTTTTGGGTTAAGTTTGGTTCGATTGGTTTTTGGAATGGACATAACAAATTGAACTAAATACCCAAAAGTAATTTATATTTAGCTTTATATCATATAAAATTTGAAAAGGAGATTTTTTTGTACCTGACCAAAGAGGTAAACGATTTATTACATAACATGCACATTGAATAGCTTTAGCCTAAAGCTCTGTAGGGAGATTTTTATCATACAGTCACGAGAGACTTGTAGAGACTAAGTGAGCTAATTTCTTTTCTGAAACACCATTCTCTAAGGGGTATTTGGACATATCATTTGTCTCAAAATGCCATTGTCATTACAATATTGAAAGAAATCATCTGACATATATTCACCACCATTATCACTTCGCAAGCATTTAACTTTCATCCCAAATTCCTTCTCTACAACATTTCTAAATTCATCAAACTTTGATAATGCTTCACTCTTCTCTTTCAAGAACTTCACCTATTCATACCTTAAAAAATCATCTATCAACTCCATGACATAGCAATATCCACTATAACTTGGTACTTTTATTGGTCCCATCAAATCTGTTTGACCTAGCTTAAACATAGTAGTTCTGCAATTTGATGATATATTGAAAGGAAGACGATGTGATTTACTGAATTGACAGCCTTAATAAATTACATCTTCATAAACATTTTGTAGAGTGAGTATACCTTCCACTAATTTCTTTCAAGAAATCTTTTTCAACAACTGATAGTCTAGATGTCTCAGTCGTGCATGCCAAATTGTTGGGCTGTCAGTTTGACTTGTATTCTTTAAGCTTCTCCCACTGTCATGACAAACAAAGATCCTTTCTTTTCACCGATTAAAACAACATCAACAGCTAAATTTTTCATATTATCAAGAACTTTAACATCATCTGGCTCAAACAAAATATATTTCACACAATTAGTAATTTGAGAAATCGAAATTAAATTTTTCTTCAAACTTGGAACATGAAATACATCAATCAACTTGACACTCTTTATATCATCCGTGCTAATATTCATGACTCATTCTTTTACTACTGGATACATTGAGTTATCAACTGTAACAATAACTCTCTCTTTATTATTGTTGCGTATTTATTTGAAATACGTATTAGAAACCCGCAAGCGCACGGTGTCCAAGTTATAGTTTAGAACAATAGAT
>JAVXUL010044350.1:0-10870 GCA_035590515.1 Trichilia minutiflora
TATGATTTATTACGTTGGAAAAATCTTTTATATTTTGTTATATTTGAAAATGATTTAGATAATAGGTACTAATGCCTTACGTATCCTAAGAATACATTCTAAATGATATGATGTATTTTGCGGATTTGCGACGATTATCATATAGCCGATCAGGATTGGGGCGTGATAGATTCGTGAGAGAGAAAATATTATCCATAAAGGGTTAACAACTTCCGAATAATATAGAACCGAATAATATATATAAGTGTTATATATATATATTTCTTTAAAATGTTAAAGAATTTTTGTTGTGTATGTGTGTGTGTGTATATATATATGAATTTTTGTTGTTATAATATAGATTATCAAAGAGATTAAAAAATATGATTTTAAAGTCAAAGGACTAGCCTTTAAGAATTTAGTTTGAAAAATCTTGCAAAATCTTGATTTGGCTAAATTATCCTTAGGTGATATTTATATTTTATTTTACTTAATGATTAGATAAAGATTACTTTTAATAAATATTAAATTTAATTATTAAATAATTGATATTTATTAGATAAATATTAAATTAATTAAATAAAAAAATCAAAGGAATGTATGTATGTATGTATGTATGTATATGTTATTTTTCATTTTGAAAATGGGTAAAAATGAAATTATGAAACAACAAACCATCTCTCTCCCTTCTTTAACTCAGACATATTGCTTCTCAAGTTAGAGTGGTGTAGATTATAGAGAATTTAAGGTTTTGGATCTCATTTTTATCAATTCTATAATTTTGAAGTAGGTATATTTTCTTTCCTTAGCTTATATATATATATAATTTTGGTAAAGAAAGTCAGGTAATTCTTTATTGCTGAATAGCAAAGTGCTCTTATAGTTGCAATAAGAAAACAGAAGAATGAAAAATAAGGAATAGTTACAACAAATATTTTGAATCCTATAATATCTCTAACATATCTGCATAATATATCTACAAAATCTGCTCAATAACAACTTAACAATATCTCCAAGATTTTGTATAATAACAGCTCCGCTATTACGCCCCCTCAAGTTAGAGCATGAAAATCTTGAATGCCTAACTTGGCAATTCAAGACTGAAATTGATGAGCTCCTAATCCTTTTGTGAATACATCAGCAATCTGATTGTGCATAAAGATATGATGGCAAATTAGCAAACCTTGTTGGATGCAATCTCGGAAAAAATGACAGTCTACCTCAATATGTTTAGTCTGTTCATGGTAGGCCAGATTATTGGTAATATGGCGCACTATTTGACTATCACAAAATAAGGGAATTAGATCTCAATGAGTAACACATAAATATGCAAGTAATTGTCGTAACTAAATGATCTCACAAGCAACGACTGTCATAGAATGGTATTTCGCTTCAGTTGAAGAATGCAACACCATCACTTGTTTTTTGCTCTTCTAAGAAATAGGTGAATATCCCAAAACAATGAAATAGTCACTAAGAGAACGACGTGTAAGTGGGCAACTTGCCCAATCTGAATCACAAAAAGCTTTGAGTGACAAAGAACTTGAGGCTGATAGAAACAAACCTTGATTAGGTGCAAGTTTTAGATAGCGCAATATGCGCAAAGCAGCTATCCAGTGATTGTGTCGAGATTAATGCATAAACTGAGAAAAAAATTAACAGAATAACAAATATCAGGTCTAGTAATAGTGAGATAAATCAACCTTCCAATCAACCTTCGATAGGGGTGAAGATCCTCAAGAAGAAAATTTTCATCCAAAGCTAAACGATGTGTTGCTCCATTAAAAATTTAACTAGTTTGGGTGCTAGCATACTCGTTTCTTTTAAAATGTCTAGCTTATATTTTCTTTAAGAAAGAACTATTCTTTTTAAACTCCAGGAAACTTCTAAACCAAGAAAATGTTTAAGAGAACCCAAATCTTTAATGAGAAACCAAGAAGCTAAGTAGCTCTTTAAAGCCTCAAATTTGGATGAATTATTAGTGGCTACAATAACATCATCCACATACACAAGGATAGCTGCAAAAGAATCTCCTTGATGATAAATAAATAAAGAAGTGTCAGCCTTGGATTGTTTAAAACCAAACTACAAGATAACAACAGAAAACTTAGCAAACCATTGTTGCGAGGCTTATTTTAACCCATAAAGAGAGCGATGAAGATGACAAACTCTTTTATCATCAGCAGACAAATATCCAGGTGAGGGTTGCATATTAATTTTCTCATATAAATAACCATGAATAGAAGCATTATACATATCTAATTGGTAAAGTTTCCAATTTCGAATAGCTGCAAGAGCCAAGAGTGTACAAACAGCAGTGAGTTTAGCAACTAGAGCAAAAGTTTCAGTGTAATCTAAATCTTCAACTTGAGTATAACCCTTGACGACAAGGTGAGTTTTGTAATGCTCAATGGATCCATCAGAATTGTATTTTATTTTGTAGACCCGTTTACACCCGATGGCCCTTTTATTAGGAAGAAGATGCTCCAAAGTCCATGTGTGGTTTTGTTCAAGAGCTTCTAATTCACATTTCATGGCTTTCTTCAAATGATCAACCTGCACTGCTTGTTGATAAGATGTAGGCTCATTATGGCGGGTAATGGCCAAAAGAAAACATTTATGAGCAAAGGAAAATTTTGAATAAGAAAGATATTTAGACAAAAGATATGTTGGACCTGTGCCCTAGCAAGTTATGTTGGATGAACTTGAAGAAGAGCCTTTATGTTTGAGAAATTAAGTTTAAAGTCTTTAAAATGGGTTGGTTGGATTTTGGCACATTGAGATCTTCTAGATGCCATAGGTGGTGCTGGTTGTTCAACAATTGGTAGTTGAATTTGTGAGGTAGGCATAATGTCATGTGTATCTATGTCATTTTGTTGTATTTGAATGGGTATTGGGTGATGGTCAAAGTCTATTGATGATACAGTTTGGTTAGTTAAGGATGGGTATGAAGTGGATTCATCATCAATAGGTAATGGCAAAGGTACTTTAAGTGGTGATGTTGTATTGGACGGGACATTTTCTTTGTAAGGAAAAATTTTATCATGGAAAATAACATCACGAGATACAAAGACTTGATGTGTTTTGAGATCATAAACCTTATACCTCTTTTGTCCATATGAATATCCGAAAAAAATACATGGTGTGACTCTATCATGAAATTTATCATGTGATCGTGGGATAACTAAAGCATAACAAAGGCATCCAAAAACACGTAAACGAGTATATGAAGGCTTTGAATAAAATAAAAGTTCACATGGACTTTTTCCAAATAAAAGAGGTGTAGGTGTGTAATTTATTAAATAGGCAGCAGTTAGAACATATTCACCCTAAAATTTTATTAGTAAACCAGCATGAAACTTTAAAGCTCTAGCAACTTCAAGTAAATGTCTATGTTTACAATCCAGTACACCATTTTGTTGAGGTATTGAAAAACAAGAAAACTAATTGAAGATTTCTTCTTGTTTACAACTTTGATAAAGAGAAATGTTGGTGAATTCTGTGCCATTGTCACTATAAATACTTTGAACAAGATAATTAAATTATTGATGAACCATAGCAAGAAAAGAAAGTAATATTTGGGATACTTCAGTTTTAGATTTGAGCAAATAAACCTAAGTAATCCTAGTAAAGTCATTAACAATAGTTAAAAAATAATGAGACTTAGATAAAGAAGGTGTACGATAAAGTCCCCATAGATCACAATGAATAAGATCAAAAGCCCCTTTAGTTTTAATTGAACTAGTGCGAAAAGGCTGGTGAATTTGCTTAGCTCGATTGCAAGCATCACAAAAAACACAAAATTATTTGAGCTAAAAGGTTTAAAACCTAAAATAAGAGACAAACGATTAAAAGATAAATAAAGATAAATGACCAAGGCATTGATGCCATAAATTAGATTGGTCTTTATGTGATAAGAAAGCTGAAGTTGGTGCTTGATTTTTGAAGTAATAAAGGCCATTCTTCAGCTCACCCATTCCAATCAGCTTTCTCGTGGTTAGGTCATGTAACACGCAAAAAGAAGAGAAAAAAATAGTAATATAGTTTAGTGTTTGGGTCAATCAGCTGATAAATATAAGATTACAAGCAAAAGTGGGTATATGCAAAACATTGTTTAAGGTAATTGAAGAATTAAGAGCCATATCACCACAAGTATCAGTAGTGACAAAAGAGACATTTGGAATGTTATATTAGAACCAAATCCAAATTGAAGCTTTCTTTCTTTAATTATAAAACTCCTTTCACAAGTCATATGATCAGAGGCCCAGAATCAAATATCCACTCATATTAGTTGCAGGAAAAGTAACAGCCTTACCAACAAAATTGGCCATTATTTCAACACCTTTGGAGTTTTCAAGGCTTAAAAGAGAAATAAGCTGGTTATATTGCTCCTTTGTTAAACCACTTACTGGAGAAGGAGTTATACATTGATCTGCTGGAATTCGATTAGAATTAACCGATTTGCCCTTTACTTTTTTGTTTTTCTCCCACCAATTCGGGTAGCCATGTAATTCAAAACAGGTCTCTTTGGTGTGTCATGTCCTTTTATAGTGATCACAAAAAAGTTTAGAAACATCACGGTTACCTGTTGATGGCCGAGAATTATATGGTTTGGAATTTCCTTTTGGAGTTACAAAAGCCGCCCCCTTCAATGAGTTACCTCCTTTGCTGGCTGCAAATTGCTGCTGTCTTTCTTCTTGTGCCACCAAACCATAAACACGAGATAAAAAGGGCAAGGTTCAGTATTTAAAATTTGCGATCAAACAACATTAAACTTGTCATGCAACCCCATAAGGAACTGGTGAACCTTCTCTTTTTCTTTTTCTGCAGCAAATTCCTTAATAGCGCCATAAGTGCATGTTGGTGTGATAGAATATGATCCATATTCATCCTATAATCCCTTCAATTTGGTGTAATAAGTGACCACCGATTGATCCCTTTGTTGAGTATTAACAATCTCCATCTTCAGTTGATGAACACGAGGTGCATTGCCTTGTGAGAATCGCTCCTCCAAATCTTTCCAAAGCTCCGTTGCCCTATCAAAGAAAGCCACGCTGTTTTATGAAGAGAGGAATGCAACGAATTAAAGAGCCAAGAGATTACCATCGAATTTCCCTTAATCCATGCAACTTTGTCTGGTGAATTTGCTTCAAGTCGTGGAAGACTACCATCCACAAATCCCATTTTGTTTTTGGCTAATAAGGCATTTGTGATGGCTCTTCGCCATGTTGAATAATTATCCTTTTTAAGTAAGCGGGTAATTAGAGAAACTCCAGGATTGTCACCTGGTTGCAACACATATGGAGAATTGACTGCACTTTCACTGGATGAATTTATTATTCTGATTTTTTTTTTAAAACTCCTGCTCTGATACTATGTTAACTTTGGTAAAGAAAGTCAGGTAGTTCTTTATTGCTGAATAGCAAAGTGCTCTTATAGTTACAATAGGAAAACAGAAGAATGAAAAATAAGAGAATAGTTACAACAAATATTTTGAATCCTGTAACATCTCTAACATATCTGCATGATATATCTACAAAATCTGCTTAATAACAGCTTAACAATATCTCTAAGATTTTGTATAATGACAGCTCCGCTATTACGCCCCCTCAAGTTGGAGTATGAAAATCTCGAATGCCTAACTTAGCAACTAAAGACTGAAATTGATGAGTTCCTAATACTTTTGTGAATACATCAGCAACTAAAGACTGAAATTGATGAGCTCCTAATGCTTTTGCAAATACATCAGCAATCTGATTGTGCATGGAGATATGATGGCAAGTTAGCAAACCTTCTTGGATGTAATCTCGGAAAAAATGATAGTCTACCTCAATATATTTAGTCTGTTCATGGTAGACCAGATTATTGGCAATATGGCGCACTGCTTGACTATCACAAAATAAGGGAATTGGATCTCAATAAGTAACACATAAATCTGCAAGTAATTATCTTAACCAAATGATCTCATATAAATATTTTGAATCCTATAATATCTCTAACATATCTGCACAGTATATCTACAAACTCTGTTCAATAACAACTTAACAATATCTCCAAGATTTTGTATAATGACAGCTCCACTATTAATTAATTTAAAGCATGAGATACATATATAATCTTGAGAATCAATTTTTTTTTGTATGATTTTAGGTTAATAATCCTTCACATCTTGCATACTAAATCTTGATGGTTGATCTTCTTATTAATCTAATGTCTGAAAATATTTTGTTTTTCCTGTATATACTCCACAATTTTTTTTATTTCTTATCTAAAAATCTCTTTATTTGCTTCTTAAATTTTTGTATTGAATAAAGAGATATTTTCTACTCTTTCCTCGTACTTACCTTTCTGTTTTCCTCTTCATCAGTGAGTTTGCCGTTTTCTTTTTTTATCTCTTAATCATTTATTTGCTTATATTTATTATGTCTTTATTCAAGAGCTGTCAAACGGGTCGGCAGTCCGCGAGCCGGCCCGTTTAACCCACCATTTAAGTGAGTTAGAACAAAAAAAAATTGACATATTTAATTCGCGGGTTGATTTGGCTCAACTCGTTTAATCCGCGGGTTAAATGGGCCAATTCGTTTAACTCGCGGGTCGGCTCGTTTAACCCACCTAATTAAAAAAAAATAATTTAATTTTTTTTAATCTTTATATTTAGATGATAGTTGATTATGTTTGAATATTAATAATGATATTAAACTTATTATTTATTAATATTGAATGATGTTGGATTAGTATATTTTGATATTTGAGATCATGTGTTTAAATTTAAAATTATTGATGAAACTTTTATTTTACTTGTTAAAATTTTTATATGTTAATTTATAATATAGTTAGCTTATATTGTATTTAGATTATAAATTTATTATTGCTATTAAAATATTATATTTACTAGTAATTAGTATATTTTATATTTTTTTTTTTAAATTTAAAATTTTTAAAGTCGGTCCGCGGATCGGCTCGTTTAGACTCGTTAATTTGCGGATCGGATTAGGATCAACAAAATATTGGTCCGCATAATAAATGGACCGACTCGGCTCGATCCGTTTAAATACCGGTCCGCAGTGGGCCGAACCGAACCGAGTCGACCCGATCCGTTTGATAGGTCTATTCAAGAGAGAGGGTAGTCCACTAAATTTGTTATTGACGAAGGGGATAGTTTCCATTAAAGAACTAGTTACCAACCTCCTATGCAAGTGAACATTGTCCATGCTGTCTTTCAACCTTCTCTTATCGTGAGGACTTCTGTCTTAGTTATTTCTAACTGTTTTCAACTGCCAACTAAATAATAGTTTATAGTTGAAAGGTTAAATTCATTTACCCCTATGTTTGTTTTTGATATATAGGTACAAGTATGATGCCCTGAATTTATTAAAATTAAGATAATGAAAAAAGTTGAGTCACCGAATTCTCTCCCTTAAATGTATAATTTTTTAATTTCAAACCTATCTTAAATATTAAATTAATAATCTAAATTATTAATTTTTTAATACGCTATAATAATTCTATTTAACTTTTTTTTAAAAAGAAATATTGAATTTTAAAAAGTATAATAAATATTACTTTTTAGTAAGGACCAATCAATTTTTTTAATTATGTTTGATTTTTAGCGACTCTATTTTATAATAATTGTAATTTCAAAATCATGATACCTCAACTCTAATATAACCTGTGTATAATTTTTTTACCAAATAAATTCACTCATCTTGAACAAAATAAACAAATTAGGATGAATCAAAGTTCATTAAAAGGCAGGCAAGACAAGAACTTATCAAAATATTGGTGTTGATTGTCTTGATTATTCTTGATAAGTAATTTTCACTCTCTCTATTTAAAATTTATTTTATTTTTATAAGTAATTATAATTAAGTATATATTTCAACTATCATATTTTTACTTAATTTTAATAACACATTCATTAAAATATTTGAGAAACACCTATTTTTATTTAAAAAATTAATATTTATTAATTATTCAATCAAATCAAAAGGCTCATGTATAATTCCTAGGGATACCCTAACGACAACCAATCAGATTATAATCAGGTCATTAGGTTTATCACATTTTAACTCATGGATCCTATGTTCGTATATGCCCTAAAATCCAATAATGATTTTGGATATTTATTTATTATGTATCATGATATTTTTCTATTAATATATTTTATTCTATTATTACATATCTGTGTATTTAAATAAATGTAATAATGCCCTTAAAATAGTTGGTTTAATTAGTTAAGTACTATTCTTAAATATCCCTGATCAAGTATTATTGTGAAAGGGAAACAATAATACATTGAGACTAGTATATTCAGTGATTGATGACAACATGAGATGTGTCATGATATGAGATATAAAGTCAACACATAAGTAATAGTTAGTGAACTATTATACTAGACTGACCCGATATGAGAAAAACTACATGGATTGTTATATGAGTGTTATAAGTAATTCTCATAAGTGATAATGACGTTTATGATCGTTCGACTTGAGATCATCACGGTTTTTAATATTATGAATGATATATTTTAATGTTTTCAAACGTCATCTGTAATAAGATTAACTATAAAGAAAATACTTAGCTATGTCATAAATAATGTAGTGAGATATGTTTGATCAAGATAAGATTTGTCCCACCTATATAATAGGAGTGATATCTTTGGGCCTCTTTGATTGGGTATGATTATAAAATGCATGACTGTGCTCAAATGAATCAATATATGATATTGATATCATTTAGTAAGATAATTATACTCAAGATATCAAAGAAACAAATAATTGAACATTATAGGGATGACACATTCCATGCCTCGTGTTTAATTAAGGTATCTAGGACAAAGGATTAAAATACATGGTTATATTGATCATGAATATAAGTGATGTTAAGCCACTTACATTCTTGTGACTTGGATAGTTATGATGTGTTGCTAGACATCGCCCATGACTTGTATTACTAAAATTAGAATTTTAGTATTACTGTCAACATTACGAAACCTAATGGGTTGCACATTAGATCGAAAAATTGAAAGTTTAAATTCATGAGATAAATTTATCTTAATTCGTAAAACTTTGTGTTGATTAGTGTTTTTACTAGATTTATTTAATAAAGTTAGGTTAAGGATGTTGGTTTAAACTTTATTAAATGGATTGGGCGTTAATAGTAAGGCCGCCAAACCCAACATTAATTATATCATTAAACCCTAACCCTAAAACAAAATATAAAAAGAGCTTTTATTTGCATTGTAAGGAGTGCGATTGCCTAGGTTTTTTATTCTTCTCATTTTTGCAAAAGGAAGAAAATCGCAATAGGAACAAAAACACAAAGTTACGCGAACAAGAGCTAGCACTCATTTTCAATCTTCCCAGTTGTGTGGATACCGTAAAGACGTAGAGTTTGTTTGCGTTCTATGGCGTTCTGTGACTCTTCATCATCAAATCGCTTAAAGGTATGAATATTCAGATTCATAACTTTAAAATAATAGGTTTATTGTATGAATCCTGTGAGAAAATCGAAAAAATTTTATTTTTCCGTTGCATGTATGATTCTGATTTCCTGACATCATCAACGAAAGTTAACATATATCTAACATCACCCTTAGACAGAATATATAAAGATTCCCAAATATCTGAATGAATATAATATAAAGTACTTTTTGTCTGGTTAACTTTTGGTTAATTGAAGCTAACTCTTTTCTGCTTTTTGAAAATACAATGCTCATATAACTTCATTAGCCCAGTACGTTACCCATAAAAAAAAAATCTCTTTTGCTTAATATGGATTAACCTTTCTCACTAATATGATTTAACCACATGTTCCATAATTTGATGATATTAGAACCAGATAAGGATGATGTAACTACAATAGAATTTGTAATTGAAGATTTCTGTAAGATATACACAACTATTAGACCTGCAAATTTTCATAATCACAAGAGTATTTTATTAACTTTCAAAACTCCACTTTTAATTGAATACTTACACTTAGGTGCTTTTAGGGTGTCCAAAGAGATGAAATTCTTTTTTAAATAAGGAACATGTCTAACATCAGTGAGCGTTCTTATAATGTTATCATACATTTTAATTCGAACTATACCTTTACCCATAATATTGCAAACAATATTGTTATCCATCAAAATAATTCTACCATTGCAAGATTCATAAGTGAAGAATAAATCCCTATTAGGATTTATGTGATAAAAATAACTCGAATATAAAATCTATTCATTCTTAAACCTTGTTTTATCATCAGTCATAAAGAAAATATTTCACTACTCTCATCTACTGCAACACTAGTTTCGGCGGCTTCATTATTTTTCTGAACAGTTTTCACCTTATTCTTTTCTTTATTCTTTAATTTAAAATATTTAGACTTAATGTGTCCCTTTTTGTGATAGTAATTATATTCTAAATTCTTATGTCTGGATTTAAATCTAACTTTAAATTTTTTATTTTTGGAGTGTGAGACCCCGTGCTTAGACCCTGAGGGTATATCTGCTATTTACTACTCATCCTATTCATACATTGCATTCATTTTATATCCCGTGCGCGTGTGGGTGTAATTCTATGTTTATTCGAGAAGTCGGTCATAATGAGGTTTCAAAAATAAAAATGAGAAGTGTGTAATTCGTTCGAACGAATATAGAATTGGTTCGACTGAATCGAGTAATTCGTTCGAACGAAGTCTCCAGACGTTCGAACGAATCGAGGAGGAACTCTCTGGAAATCTGGGAGCAGAATTCGTTCGATCAAATAGTAGTTCGTTTTGTCGAATTGATCATTTCATTTGAACGAATGATCGGTCGTTCGAACGAATGAAGAAGGAGCTCTCTGACTTCAAAAGTGTCCAGATTTATTTGATCGAATGGATAAATCGTTCGATCGAAGTATAGTTC
>JAVXUL010044361.1:0-10870 GCA_035590515.1 Trichilia minutiflora
ATATAAGGTTAATTTAAAAATAAAAAATTAACAGAATAAAAAACAATTAATATTTTTTGAAAATTTTTTTCACTAAACTTAGTGAATAAAAAACAAAAAAGCGAAAAATACTGAAATTGAATTATGGAAGTAAAAGTAAATGAAATATTTTAAATTAAAGTGATAAATATGAAAAGTTTAAGAATATGTTGGACTAATATGCAAAAAAGATTAATTTAAAGAAATATTTATTAATAATTTAAGATTAAATTAAAATTTTCTTAAATATATTATGATATGTCGATTAAAATGATAGCCTTACCCTTAAAACAAATGGTGAAAATGGCGGATGTTAAATAAAGGGTAATAATACATATTAATTTAATTAAACTTTCTTTTTAAATATTATTTTTCTAAACTTCAAGGGAGGTATATATAAATTTCTCAACCACAAAGTTGTCCGTTGGACAAGGAATTTCTAACTTGCATGCTGCATCCAGGCTCACACATTTAAAATTCTGGTAATCATTAATTTACAAATAGATCCTTGCAAATGTGAAAAATTCGTAAAAAAATTTGTAATTTTTGATGTACAATTATGGTTCTAAATTTGTTGTTTGTAATGCTATGATTATAATTACAACTGCTCGAAGATTTATTAAAGTTATGATATGATATCTGGTGATGTATTTTTTAGTTAAATTTAAATTTTATTTTTATTTTATTATAAATTCTTATTAACTGAAACATATGTAATGGTTCTTATATCATATACTTAAAATATTAAAGGTTACGTTACAAATTATTAATCATAATAAAATATTTGAATGATTGCAATAGTTTGATGTGGACAATAACAAAATAATTTAGCATAAAAGGCCTTGTTAAAAATTAAAATTGAAGGAGGAACCATGTTATCATGTGATGTTGACAATAACAAATATATATATATATATATATATATATATATATATATATGAGCAGAAAAAGCCTTGTTAAAAATTAAAATTGAAGTAGGAGCCACGTTATCACGTGGACTATGGATTCCAATTATCATTGGCCTAAGTTTTATAAACCTAAGCATATAATATATTTACGTGTCTTTTATTCATTCATGATTTTTTTTATAGAAATTAAATCCAAAAGCAATTATTATATCGTAATGACAATAAATTTCGGAATCATAATTTTTTTTATATATACTACAATATTTCATTTATCAATAATTTATAGATATTATTGATATAAAATTTTGTATATACATTAATATCTAAATTCGAAGGTTGCACTAGAAATTTACTTGATCTTTTTTAAAAAGAATTTGTTATATCTTTATAAAATGTTAAGTCCCCATATAAAATATGGACATCAAATATGTTATAAAAGTGATTTATTTGACCTTTTTTAAAAATAGTTTGTTATCTTTTTGAAAAAGGTTATGTCTTAGCGTGGAATCTAGACATTAAGTATGACCCTCCTCAAAAAGAATTTATTATACTTTTAAGGAAGGTCACGTTTTTATGTAAAACTTAAATGTTACGTATATCATAAAATAAATTTGTTATATCTTTAGAAAAATTTATATCCCTATATGAAACCTAAATGTCATGTATAATACTGGCTCATGTGATACTCATGTTAAAAATATAAAATATAAGTTTCTAATTCAAGTTTTCACATTAACAGTATACATGATGTCTAGATTTCAAATAAGGGATATCAGTTATAACGGATAAAAAAAACTTTAGATTATGACATGATATTTCCTAATAGTCTAATAAATCACATAAGGGAGACCACCCATAGTGAATTAAAAAATCCTTAAACTCTAATATGACATTTCTCAAATGTATAACAATTTTATTTCACATCCTCAAATCTAGGTATTGGTATGCGTACAAAATTTCACATTAATGTTTTTTAAATGGTACTCATATTAGAACTATAAAAATATAAATCTCCATACTATCTCCATACATGCCGTCTGGGTTTTACATAGAAGAGACAATGTATAGTGGGGACATGACTCAAAAATATAACAATTTTTTTTTCATAATTTTTGGATTAAGTATCGAGATAATACTTATATTGAAATAATAAAATATAAGTCTCTAATTAAAGTCTCTCTACTAATGGCATATATGATATTCACACTAGCAATATATGTGACATCCACACTATCGATATATGTGACATTCAGATTTTACATAAAAAGAAGGGATCTATAATGAATAAAAGAAAAAACTTGGTCTTTAACGTGATAATTTTTAAAGGTATAATAAATTCCTTTTTATAAACCTATAAATTTCAATGATAACATGAATTTTATGTTAAAAATATAAAATATAAGTACTATAGAATATTCATATTAGAACTCTAAAATATAAATCTTTAACTCAAATTTTCATACCAATGATTAAGGTGACATCCATATTTCACGTAGAAAAGATGGCCTATATTGGAAACACCTAAAAAAAAAAAAACTTAGACTCTAATATGATGCTTTTTAAAGGTATAATAAATTTTTTTTGTGATCTTAGGTATTAATATGGTACTCATATTAAAATCATAAAATATAAGTTTCGAATTTAAATCTCTTGTATACATGACGTCTAAATTTCATATGAAAAAAATAATTTATAATAGATCAAAAAATTTTTAAACCTTAACATGCCATTATTTAAAAATATAATAAATTTTTTCTAAGATCTTTGAATACGATTATTAATGTGTCTATCTTCATAGATACATTGAACCGTATTATCTCTATATAGTTTGTAAGGTATATAAACATGTATGATAAAGAGTACTATGTATGCTTCTTAAATAACAATTAGAGATACAAATAGGAGATACAAATTAATAAATATAATATAACTTTTAGATAAGTATTAATTTTTATTTGATTATTATTTGCTAACCATCAACTTATATATGATATTTAATGATTTAATTTTTAAATCACATTAATTTAATTTTTATTTATATTTAAGTTATTTGAAATCATTAATCACCACCACAAATAATAAACAATTTCTAATTCAAAAACAATAATAAACAATTTCAAGTGTCTCTAATTTTCAAAATTTATAACCTGTACAAGTTGGTTAAAAAAATTCTTATACTTCAAATATAAGTAGCACTGTTTAATTCCCAATCGCGTAAAACAAAATCAACCAACATTATTCACCAAAATATACGTTTACGTACTCGTAAATTTTAGTTAAACGTATATTTTAACTATACAATTAATTTTAAAAATACTTGTACGTACGTTAATTTATTTAAAGATTTGATTGATTTGATTTTTTGTTTTTATAATTATATTGATATTTTTTAATCATAAATATTTCCAAAATTAAGTTTTTATTTGTACACAATTTTATGGATTAAACTAACGAATTAAAATAAATATTTTATAAGTATTTTTAAAAATAATAGGATTAAAACGTATATATAATTAACTTTTATGGGTGAATATATTTATTATTATTAATTATTAAAATAAAAATAAAAATAATATTTTATATAGCCAAGTAACCAGGGACCCAACTGAAAACGTGAAAAACGATGATACGTAACTTGGAACACGCCCAACAAAAAACCAAACAGCAGAAGATTCCTTAAAGCCGTTATAACATCGACTTTCCAAGTCTTTTATATAAATTGCTTTTTCCCCAATATCTTCCATTAATATCACGGTTATCATACCATCAATTCATCATTAAAGGCTTTGAACCACTAACAACTATTAATTTATGATCATTGGTTATTAAATCATTTAGTACAGTGGCCATAGCCCATAGTTGTTTCTTGCTTGATAACGTTTTTAAATATTTATTTGATATTATGGTGGAATAAGTTTTAAATAGGATAAATGATATTTAAACTCTTATTTTTAATCAAAAAGTATTTTTATTTTATTAGGTTAATGGAATTAAAATATCTTTTCAACTAAATTTTAAAAGTTTAATGTTCTTTTTTTCTTTTAAATATTGTAAAATATTAAATATTAAAATAAATTATGTAAATCTTATAGAAGTACTATACTATATAATCCACTCAAAATCTTAATACCACTAATAACTTAATCTTAGTTTATATTTGGTAGAATAATTATCATTATAATGAGGGGAAAATGGATATCTAATAAATTAATTATAACTATCAATAATAATGTTTCTAAAAAAAAATTATTAATCAACAAGAAGATATTAATTAGTAAATATACAAAATCGCACCCGTTGTGTGTAGTCTGGTGGTTCCATTTTAAGGGGTATTCGTATTGATTTTAGGTTTAAATCTTTGGGAATGTATCCGATAAAAGAGTCTGGTGCAGCCTCAGTTTTATCCGATCGTTTGGTATCGTCTATTAGAAGACCGAGTTGGACGTCTGTTTGATTAAGGACCTGACTCCCGTTCCGATGACGCTGCTCAAGGGCAGTCGAAAGACTAGGTCCCCTTGATAGAGTCTCCCAGAATATTGGCTAGCAGTCGAAGTTTTCGAGTTTTCAAAAAGAAAAAAAATACAAAATCATATGTGACTAAAAGTGATAACAAATATTATCAGATTAATTTAGTTAATTTATATGCAAAAATTTGTGTAATATTTTTATGATTATTCCATTGTTCTTACAATACGACAAATTGCTATTTATAATCAATTAGTGCTAATTATTACATTTTTTATTAATTATTCCCGTAAACACAAAGTTTGTTATGATGTCTTCCAAATCCGAGGTCATTACACGGTGAGCCTAATCATTTTAAATACAAGCGTGGAGTTACACCTAACATTGATTATATATTGACTAAACGTCAGTGTCATAGGTTAATGATTAAATTCAGTTGGAATAAGAAAAGTTGTAACCAATAATTAAACAGTAAAATGTCGGCAGTAGGATATAGAAAATTGATAATGGACATATTAAATAATAATATTGTTAGGTTATGGTATATACTAATAATCGTACAATTGGTTCATTTGACCTAAATCTATTATTATAATTTTTTTTTTTAATTTTTAATTGACGAAATAATTTAAGAATTATGATAAAAAAATATAAAATGGACTTGTGAATTAACCTAGGATATCCCACCAGCTCACTTTTTATTAAGGTCTCAATCACAGGTAGCATTTAAATATGTAAAAGATTAAAAAAACAATATGGCTAAATTATGTGTTAAAATTCTGTTAAATAAAATCTCAAATTCGCCCACCGTGGGGCTCGAACCCACGACCACAAGGTTAAGAGCCTTGCGCTCTACCGACTGAGCTAGACGGGCTTGCTAACATGATGCAACTAAACATGATATAAATTGTTTCAACAGTAGAAGACTAATGGATCTATTTTTAAATAAGAAGGAAATTTTTTTTAAAAAAATTATCAAAATTCTTCTTCTTTTTAGTTAAATTATAACAATCAATTTTCTTAAATTATTTTGAACCTACGAAATGGAAGTTCGAATTTATTATAAGCATAACTAATTTACACAAATTTTGTAAATAATTACCATTGAGAGAGCGAGGAAAAAAAAATCGTAAAGCACATTATCAATGATTTATTTTTTGAGGGGATATTTCCTCCACTTCTTTTGTGTAATACCATTCATATAATTAACAAATTTTGGACAAAATTAAAATTATAATATTTTATAAATTAAATTATAAAATAATAAAATTAACCCTATCATTAGTTAGAATATCTTTATATTCTACTAATTTCACAATTTAAAAAGAAATATATTGAAGATTATTTATAATAAAATTTTGAATATTTTTATCACATTCAAATATTTATTAATAAATTTTTTATAATAATATCAAATATTTTATTATTTATATATGACATTTTTCTTTTCTTTTTTTAATTACAACCCACTTATTAAATTTTTAATAAAAATTTATCATTAATAAAATAATAGAAAATAAATATTAGTTAAATTAGTACAGTTATTAATATAAAAAATGATATCATATTTTTAAGAACCTCAAATACTTTCCTGAATTAAATTTTTTTAATACATGTATTGTCTCGAAGTAAAAAAATTAAAACAAATATACTTTTAATTTATTTTATATCATGGACCAATAGGCCGATTCAATGTATTATTTAAAATAGACAGGCTTATGGACCGGCTCAAGGACGACTAAAAGCCCTACCCAATATGCCCATATGGATCTAGCCCAATAAGTCTTGCTGGGAGTAAAATTTTGAAAGAACAACTTGGGCTGGCCTTCCTCTTAGTTTGGACTCGCTCGTCACATGGACCATCATAATTACGTGGTGTAAGTATTGAAAAAAATGGGATCAACATCTCACCATTTTTTATGTTAATTTGGACTATACATTGAAGAAGCTCAGGCCATTTCTAATCACACAAAAGGTCCATCGACAAATACTTATAAGGACTACCCACACTGTCTGGGTTGTTTAACCTTTTTCCGAAACCTCAAACACAAAAAATCACAAAGAAAATAATATTTAAGTCCCTCAGGTTTTTGGGAACAACATTTAAGAATATAATTTGATAATTAATAATAAATCAGTTCTTATAAAAAGTATAAATATATATTTTTTAATTTCATGCATTTTAACCTTATTCCAGTTTACTTATACTACTGCAAATCACTTAATCAACTTTTCAGACACCTTATAAAAATTATTTTATTAAAAAAATCTAAATCACTAATTAATTTATTGTTTATTTGTACAAAAAATTAATTTATTATTTTAAAATATTTAGCAATTAAAAGAAACAAGTCCCTTTAGATAATAGTAGATCAATTTAACTCATATCTATTCTCAATTCGATAAATTAGGATTCTTTTTATATAAAAATAAAAAAAATAAAAAAAACTTAATGGACAAAAATATTATTATCCTTTCAAAATTCATGTAACAGCTGTTACGAGCATTATGCATTATCTCTCTCCAAAATTTTCTCTTCTTTTTGGTAAAATAATAAAATCATCGTTAGTTATATGAATTACTTTGACTGGTCAGAAAATAAAACTAGAATAAAAGTTTTCCTTTGCTTGCATTCATCTGGGTTCTTACATATAATTTTGATATACAGATAATAAGTTCACAACTACAGTCATGTGTGTATATGTGATAGAATATACTAATATTTCACGTCGGTTGAGAAAGGAGTAGTTAGAGTTATATAGGTGGAGATTAGTCTTTTCATGAAAAGTCAATTTTATTGGGGGCACATAGGTTAGGGTGGTGCGTTATTGCTAAGGGTGTATGGTCTCTTTATTCTGCAGTTGCATCAAATGGTATCAAAATCATATTTTTATACTCATAGGTGAATCTCAGAGTTCTATGAAAGGTCGTAAGCTCCTATAGATAGGGCGTTTGTAGGTAGAAAGGATCCCAATTCAATTGAGAAAAGGGCGTTTGTAGGTAGAAAGGATCCCAATTCAATTGAGAAAAGGGTGGTTATAAATAGAAAGGACTAATATCTCATGTTGGTTGAGAAAAGAGTGGTTAATATCCCACATCAATTGAGGATTAGTTGAAAAAATCGTGGTTGAGAAAAGGGTGATTGTAGATAGAGAGGACTAATATCCTGTACCAGTTGGAGAGGGACGAGGGGTGGTTATAAATCGAAAGAATTAATATCCCACATCAATTGAGAAAATGTGATTAATATCTAACATTTGATTGACTTATCCCACGTTGGTGGACAAAAAGGGTTCATATTCTACAGTTGAAGAAAGGATGGTTGCGACTATATAAGTGGGGATGGAGCCTTCCTCCCTTAAACTAAGCCAACTGTATGCATACCAATTTTTTTTATTATGAGATGATGGTGAATCGATGATTAATGTTTTTTTTAGTGTAAATTTTGTTCTTTTTTTGTTACCTTAGGAATCTTTGTTGTTGAGAAGGAATTTAGCTCAAGCAAGAATGTATTAGCTTGTCCCATTTGTTATAAACCTATGTTGTTTATGGTGATTCCAGTTTGTTTGTGTAAGTAATTCTATTTTTTCCATTGAAAAGAATGGATTGTTCAATTAATTCATGCTTTTTGTCTTATGTTTGAATGGTTGAATTTTCCTTCAGTGAATCTGTAATTTGGTCTAGTTTGCAATGCTACACTTGTAAAAAGTGTTAGAATTAAAATTCCTTTATACACCAAGATCTCACATATACGAATGTAGAATACAATTATAAGTTAGAGATAATTACCTCTTTTGACCATTGATGCAGCGTTTTAAAGATTAGGTCTTTGTTGAGCCTCTCCATTAAAAGTTTCAGCATGACCCATGGTTTACACTGATTGTCAAAATTAAACCGTTATAGACGTTAAACCCAATTTCTTTTATATCACATAATTGGATTCACTTTACTCAATGACTATGACATTAGCCTGTTTTTAATAAAATCATAATAACGATTAATGTAAGCCCAAAAAAATCCAACATTCTCCCACTTGAGCTATATTAATCGATTTTGAAAATAAAAGTTTTATTTAATCGAAAACGATTTTCGGGTTAATTAACAAAGAAAGCATTTTATGTGGTCACATTTTAAAATAATAGTTATGAGTTTAACGTCTCAAACAATTTCATCTAATCTAATATTTAATATTAGACTATGGCGATTAATGCATCTTTATTAACGCATAATCAATCTAAATCATAAATATTATCAATTAAATTGATATAGATATTAGGATTAACAGTGTAGTAAGATATGATATCGTGATGTGATCATAAATAACATCATAATCTTATCGGTTCTCTTTATAGTTTCCTACCTTTATACTTTAGTAATGAAATAAGAAAACTATTTGACTCCAACGAATCTATATATCCATAACTATTGTAAAATTAATGGACATATTTAATCTCACCTTATCAAGCCTATATTCCTAACAAACATTACTTTATTCTCGAGACTTTATATGGTATTAATGGGTATATTACACAACAAACAGAATTATGATCATCATATAATAATATAATAAACAAACCTTAATATGCATTTATTTATGAATATTCAAAAACATACATATATTCATATACTGTCAGACTCCCATTAATCCAAAGTACTATTAAATTTTGTGTACCTATGTTTACAATATACCGCTCAAAGGTTATGGGTTTCATATCTTTGATTAAAATATCTAACCTAGAGTTTGTCTTGATGTATTTATAACATCTTTCTTTTAACTGAATTTTTGACTGTTAAGTGTTTTGATTTCCAAATACTTTGATCCATTGCTACTATTGTTAATCTAAAAATAGTATGTAACACCACTCTTATCTCAATAGATACTTGGATCGATTTATTATTGACTTGAAATATTTAACAATTATTATTATGTATTTATTACCATAGGTAAATTGTAATTCAGTCAAATATTAATCTTCCTTTGGACCGATCAATATCCATATAAATCATATATCTATAACAATCTTGATATTTTAAAACAAGATTTATGAGTTATTATCATAATTGTGAGCCCTGTGCTTAGATCCTAAGGGTATAATGGTTATTTTATATTTTTATTGTTCGTGCATTTCTATTCATCTTATACCCCGTGTGCGTGTGAGCATGTTTTCGTAACTTGAATTGAGAATTTGATTGGTTAAGATAGAGTTTCGGGGTCGTAAATGCAGGGACCTCAACGTAATTAAAAGTATGTTTTATTTTGAGTGGGACTCCAATGATATTTTTCAATTTGGGGAGTATTAAATTGAGATTTCAAATTTTGACGGGTTCGGTCGATCGAATAGGTAGTTCGTTCGATCGAAGCGATGGTTCGTTCGACCGAACTGTGAATCATTCGATCGATAATTTGCAAGCTCTCTGAGTACTATTCACACCAAGGGATTCGATCGATCAAAGTTACTATTCATTCGACTGAAGGAGAGGTTCGATCGATCGAATCTTCGATTTGTTCGATCGAATCGACACAAAATGACAATTTTGCCGTCTTTCAGAAGCTTCCTCCTTTAGAAAATTTAAGGGCAAAATGGTAATTTCATTCTTTTTCTATAAATAAGGGTCCTAAGGTCGAATTCTCAACTTTGGCTTCCTCTTTTCCCCTTCTCTTTCCTTCCCCACGTTCTCTCCTCTCCTCTCCCAACTCACGCTTGAGTTTTTGTCAAAATCTCGGTTTCTCTTCGCCTGCAAGCTATATTTCTTATGTCTATCCAGCTGAAAACAGCAATATGGCGATAGAGACGCGGATTCGTGAAGGAGTGCCTAGGGTTTTTGAAGGAAAATTAAGGGTTTTCGGCTCTAAGGCAAAATCAAGGAAAACCAACCGCACCACGAGGTTCGCAGCATCGTTTCTAATATGTCTGCATGCTCAATTCGTAGTTTTACGTATTTTTGGTTGTATGAGTTTTACTATTTATCCAAGTAGATTTTCATAGATTTAGCAAGCACATTTTAGTTTTTACGCGTAATGTGAGTTATAGTGGAGTCTTAGAAGTCGTAGGAAGCTAGAAATATAATTTTAGAAATTTTGTGTGAGGGTGAACAGTAATTTTGATTACTGTTCAGATGGATGTACGGGGCCCACTACTCAAAAACGCGTATATTAATCACAATAAGTTGATTTAACTATAATGTGGATCCGTAGTGGTAATAATTTGATAATTCGAGTTTATCGAGGATTTTAGGTATTTTTGGGTATTGATTCGACATTAGGAATCCGGGGTTAACACGCATTTCATGCATCCGAACTCATGTACGCATTTAGAAAATATATTGATAGAAATGTTATGTTTGTGATTAGGGGACGGTTCGAGGTCGAGACATTCATGTGAGTCGCTAAAGAACGAGGGAAACTAGGGAGTGTATACCCTCCCTAAGTAGTGAGTGGACTTTCTTTTGTTTTATTCTCTTGATTTCAATGCTTGTTT
>JAVXUL010044372.1:0-10869 GCA_035590515.1 Trichilia minutiflora
GATCGCGGGTCCCGAAAGATGCAATATAATGCAGAAGTAGAATCAGGATCGGTATGATCTTCTCAAATGTTCACCCTTTATAACAGGGGCGGCTCATCCTTACTGGCATATGGTCTCTTCCAAGTACCTTGATACCTGCAAAAAAAAAATTGAAACAGGTAGCCGACCTTGAATAATACGGCCCATATAGCCTAAGAACTGAATAGTTTCATGACTACCAAATACCCTTAGCTCGAAGACGATATAGTCTCGTTGGCCTAAGGTCTTCTTGAGAATGATTTGGTTTCGGTAGGAGGTTCAAGCCCAAAAGCCGTTCATCGGGCAAAGAGGTACGTATGACCTGTCCTACAATCCGCATATCGGGCAAGCAGTTCTATTTGATTCATCCTAGAATCTGTACGTCGGGCAAGCAGATCTTAATGGTCTGTCCCAGAATTGATACATCAGGCAAGTAGGTCCATACGGCCTCGGCTTGGAATCCGTCTATCAGATAAAATGGCACATATGACCTGTCCTAGAATCCGTACATTGGGCAAGCAGATCCTGGAATCTGTATGTAGGGCAAGCAGGTCCCGAATATGACATGTCCTAAAATCTATGCATCGGGCAAATAGGTCTCGGATACGACTTGTACTTAATATGACCCATCCCAGAATCAGTACATCGGGCAAGCAGGTCTATACGACATCAGAATGACATGGTTTCATAACAAATATCCTCGGCTCAGAGAAAATATAGTCTCGTTGGCCTAAGGTCTTCTCATATAAGAGATTGGGCTAGCTTTAATTATCAGAGTTAGACCCAGATAGAGTATTTGAGAGAGGGGCTCGATGTGTATTCACTGCAGAGCAGATATTTGAGACGCTGATCGCAGGATCGGAGGATTAGTCACCAAAAGGGTTGGGTCACGGATAATAAATTTTCAGTCTGTCTACGTTCCATAGCTTTTTTACTAAAGTGCCGCTCGGGGTCTCTAATTTGTAAACCCCTGGTCTAAGTACTTGAACGACTTTATATGGCCCTTCCCAATTAGCTCCCAATACCCCTTCACCCGGGACTTTGGTGTTAAAAGTCACTCTTCTCTAGAAGGTTCAACGTCTGACTTTTTGATTGTAGTATCGGGCTACCCTATGTTGGTGTGCGGATACCCGAATCATGGCCTCATCTCTCTTTTTGTCTAACAGATCTAACTCTAATATTTGACTAGCCTCATTTCTCCCTTCTGTGTAGTTCTGCATTCGGAAGGTCTTTCACCGGAATTATAGCTTCGTACCCAGGGCTAGTAGAAAGGGGGACTCTCCCATCGCTGTTCGAGGAGTAATTCTATAGGCCTAGAGGGCCTCGGGTAGTTCATCAATCCACGTCCCCTTGTGCTCTCCAAGCTTCTTCTTGAGTGCCTTCCTAATTAGCTTGTTGGCAGCCTCAATCTGCCCATTAGCTTGCGGGTAAGCTAGGGTGGTAAATTTTAGGTCGATGCAGAACTCCGAGCAGAATTTTTTAAATCGAGCATTGTCAAACTGCTTCTCATTGTCAACAACTAATGCATGTGGAGCCCCGAAGCAATAAATAATATTTCTCTTCACGAATACGGTCGTCTTTTTCTCTGTTATGTTGAGGAGCGGTTCTGTTTCTACCCACTTTGTGAAATAGTTAATTACCACGATGGTGTACTTGGTATTGGCTTGGGCAGTCGAGAGTGGCCCTCTCAGATCAAGCCCCCATTGAGAAAAGGGCCAAGAACTCAGGAGACAAGTGAGTTCTTTCGGGGGCTGTCTCAGAATATCGCCATAAATTTGACACTGGTGACAAGACTTGACCATTTTGATAGCATCCTGAGAGATTGTGGGTTAATAATATCCTTGTCGAATAATTTTGTATGCTAATGAACGGGCCCCTCCCTAACTTCCGCAGGTTCTATTGTGGATTTCCTCGAGTACTTAATCTGCTTCATATGGCTTCAAACATTTCAAATATGGCAGAGTAAATCCATGTTTATAGAGTATATTGTCAAGAATAGCATACCTGGCTGCTCAGTTCTTTATCTTTCTGGCTTCATTTCGGTCACTCAGGAACTCTCCATGTTGGATATACGATTTTAGCTGCCTCATCCAGGTCGGGTTGGAGGTCTTTTGTAGTGCAACAACAAAGTCTTCTTTAAACTTCTTCTTCACTCGATCTCTTTAAAATTATCCCTGCTCCTCCCCCTTGTATATTCGACACCCCGTCTATACACATCTGTCAGGTCCCCTCCGCGGTCCGAAGGTCAGGGCTGCTACCTCGTCCCAATTCTTGGGGCTTTTCATCTTCACAAGCTATAAACTTAGTTAGGTAATTATTTTTGACCAAGACTTCAATCTGGTTCTGTAGTTCGTGATACTGTTTCGTCGAGTGTCCCATATCTTGGTGGAACTCGCAGAACCTGTTTCTTACTTTTTCGGGGAGTTTATGCTTAATCGGGCGGGGGTCCAGCAACAAAGTCCTTCTTTTTCTCACCTCTTCTAAGATTTGTGAAAGGGGAGCATTCAAGGGAGTAAACTTCTTCTTTACTTCCACTTGTTCCACCCATCTTGGTCTATCTACCTGGACGACCCGCTGTGGGTTGTCTCTCTGAGGAGATCTCCTCTCCCTAGGGTACTGTTCCTCTCTCTTTCTGTTACCTTGGTAGTACTCGGGGAGTCGGTCCCTTTCCCGATTAGCCTTAGGAAACCTCCTTCTGTCACTTCCCCACTTTTTGTTGTCAGGTTTCTTAAACTGGTTGTTGTCTCTCGGGGGAGCCCCTGTGGGCTTTTGCTCTTTCATCTTGAGCATCACCTGGTTCTTGACTTCTATTTCATCGAGCATCTTTCTTTGAGCCACCTTGTAAGTGGTCACCGAGGACTTACAAATAGCGTACCAGGTCCTGTCTATTCTGAGCTCCTGTCTCAGCCCTTCCAGGGCTAGAGGGTGATGGTCAGCCTCTAGTTCAAGTACTTGCTCGTGATACCTTTTGGCGAAGCTCCTGAGACTTTTCACCATTTCCCTGTTTAAGTAGCAATAGGGAACTCAGGGTCTTGGTGCTGAAGACTGCACCTCTGAACTCGGTGGTGAACACCTCGTACAGCTGTTCAAAACTTCGGATACTCCCAGGGTTCAGGCCCGTAAACTACTTTCTAGCCTACCCCTCCAGGGTCAGAGGGAATAAACGACACATCTATTCTTCGCTCAGTCTTTGGACGAGCATCATTTCATGGAAAAATTCTATGTATAGTGATGGGTCTGTCTTCTCAGAGAATGAGGTAATCTGGGACATTTTGAACTTTTTGGACAATGCTTGGCCCAACAGTTTAGGTGTGAAGGGTGACCTTGCATAGGGACTGATCACTGAAACCAGCTCAGTCAATTCATCTCGGGGGCCCGCTTTCTCCTTACTCATCTCCTCCACCACCTTTCATACCAAGAACTCCATATCTCTATCCTTGTTGTCCGTTCTCCATTCCTCCTCATGACATGGATTTCCTCTCCCAGTCGCCTCACGTTCCCTTCTCCGCCTCTGCTCCAACAGTATCCTTATGTCTTCTGGAAGCGGGCTAGAGTCATCAGGTATCTCCTGGACTACATCTGGATTCTAAGATACTCTCGTAGACTCGGGGTGATGCCTTTCCTGAGCAACGAGGAATATGTATGTGTCTTTAGTCCCCACCCTCTTCGAATTGGGGTTCTCTACAGCCTTATCCTTCCCTTTTTTTGCAGCTGTATACCTTCGGGTTTTGGGTTGCCTTCTGACTCCTTCTTCATCCCTCACCACAGCCTCTGGTCGAGGGAAGCTACTTTCCACCGTCTCATCCGGCACTCTTGTCTCCTGTACATTGGTTTGTATCATCCTTTTCATCTCTAATATCTCTCTGACCAATATCTGCATCTGCTTGTCCTTCTCTGCATATCGCTACTCACTGTCTTGAAACAGTTGTAACAACTGAGTTATTTTATCTGTCTCCCTTACATGACCCGATCCACGTGCATGCATCTCGACGACGTTTGACCAGGGGCTCCGATGCTCTGGGATCTCACGCAGGGTGCTCTCAGCTCTCTCTACAATAACAGCTGCTTTCGCAGAAGCTCCCTCCGCGTTTCTGTGTTTAGTCACCTGTCTCTTGATTGTGTAACCTCTGACGTTTATCATTTTTGTTGAAAATGGTACTTCAATAGCTTTTCGTTCGTTTCCCATAGACGACGCAAAATATTGATGCAAGAAGTCGGCTTCGTTCTCAATCCCGAGCACCAACATGTCTTCTCTTCCCGTCCCTGAGATTGGAACTACAAGACACCGAACACCTCAGAGGTAAAGCCTGTTTCCTGGCGAAAACCCTCCGATACTTAAGTCAGAGAGGGTTTTACTTAGTGTGTGAGATATGTGTATATACAAGCAAAGAAGGATGCATGAAAAGCATGAATAACATAGAATATTTTATTCTTGAGAATGATGTCTGAATTCGCTGAAAAAAAGTGAGAGTGTCTTACAGTGTACTTTTTCTCAATGTGGTCGAATGAACCAGCCTTTGTCTCCCTTGATTTTTGGGTGTTGTATATTGAAAGCCTAGGAGTGAGTACCTTTGAACACATGTTGTTGCATGGCTAACGTGCCCAGGGCAACCTGTTGCAAAATCAGGAGGCGTGGGAAATTATAATACTCTTCCTCGTCACGTCATCCCCGAGACCCCGAGTGTATGTCCCTCCGAGTGAAACTTCTAGTTCTCCCGAAAATGAAATTCTCTGGTTCTCGGGAGGCCATTATACAGCGGGTTATAGTCTCGGTGTTGCCAGAAAGTAAAGTGGTGGAGACTTATATATCCCGAGTGCTCGCGAGTTCCTGTTGTTTGTGAAGAACATATCATTCCGACTCCACGATCCCGAAGGGCTTGTTGTTGAAGGCCCCGAACCCGAGTGCGAGTCAAATAACTAGAAGGAGACCTCCTGATTGGTCGTCTTGGGTAGAGTGCCCGAAGTTATTTAACTATTTTCTTGGGTGATATAATTGGCTTTTCGGGACGACGTTGTATCAGGAAGTCCATCTGAAAGTAATATGGATATTTGACGGGTCTAAATAAGGGTATGAAGATGAATCTAGACCATTGGACTTGACCTTAGTAAAATATCCTAATATAAATAATTTTAAATATAAAAAAATGAATAAATCAAATAACAATAAAATTAATCTAATTTCATATAAAAATACGTGAAAATAAATTATTTATAATTTTTTTTGGATTGAAAATTGTTACTTTAAAATGAAGCAAATCGAGAAAGAAAGGGCCGAGGTTATAATGAAGAAATAGTAAATATATCCAATGGAACTGAAAGTCGAAGGTCAAACTAAGTACTGACTGTTGAGTAAATAATTTTGAGATAGTCAAAATGATTGAGAGAGAGACGCAGAATGAATATCGAAGAAAATTTAATATGGTTCGGACTTGGGCTCCCGATTGGGTAGTAGCGTGTAGGGAATATTAGAAAACTTGAAAAGACGAGTAATTTGTATAAAACGTGAATTTGGATCTAAAGTGAGGTTTAAAAAAAATTGAACCCGAATACGATCATTTGCTTTAGTTAAGTGCGGACTTTTTAAATACGGATCGTGTAAATCTTTTCTAGTACTTCGAATATTTCTATCATTACCGATAGATGGCTTTCATTTGATTTAGTGATACAGGTTTATTAGATGATTATTTTATGTTAGTTTTAAATTTAAATTATATATTAATATTATAATTTAAGTAAATGATCTCAATCATAGAGTATTGAATTAATTTTTTTAAGGGATTTTTTTGATTTATTTTTTATTAGATGATTATTTTTATATTAATTTTGAATTTAATAATATCTAATCGTTTTTATTATAATATTATTATCTATTAATTTAAACTGTTTATCATTTTAATCATTTGACTGATAATTTGAATTTAATAAATTAAAGTTTTTTATGTATGTAAATTTTTTTTATTAAAATAATTAACCAAAATTAGTATGTATAAAAATATGGACGTGGGGCATCAATTCTAAAATGATGATTGATGAAGGCATAAAATTTTTTGAAAACAATAATAATAATATTTGAGTAATTAACAGAGAGTCAGGCTAATAGTTTAGACCTATTAATAAAGGGTATTCAGTTCCTTAAATCAGATTATAATGATATTATTACTTGGACCTAGATTCATTTGACCAGCCCGAACGATTTAGACCCATCATTTAGCAAGCTCCTCCAAGTCCTTGGGCTGTTGAACAGAATCCAACCACACCGAAATGGATGGTACAAAGTCCTCCAGCTTTTCATACTTTTGGAGAACTTCCAGCTATCAAGGAGACGAAAAGCTATGTGAAGTAAAAGAAGAAAAGGTCGCCGACTGCTACTAAGAACCTAACAGAACTTTTCAAATTAATAAAATGTAGGTGAGAAAACAAAATGATATCAGGAAGGCCCCAAGCTTCATCATTCAGGTTCAATCGATCCTCAATGATGATTTTCTTTCTTGCTTGGTACGAAGGAAGCGGCTAAGCTCTCAACGGCGTCTTCTTTGGAAGAGTTTGATAATATATATTTATATGTTAGTATCCAAGATCCAGGACTTCTCGACAAAGAAGTTCCTGAGATCAAATTATAATGACATCACTATCTGAGACATTATATTTTTTAGAAAGCCTAATGATATATATATACTAGCACTTGAAGATCTGATACCTCTCAGCAAATATGTCCTAGCATAGGTTATCCGACCCCATCAACCCTTCAGAATATTCTTTAATACACGTGGATAAGTACAGACCCCATGACATCCGTATCCTGTGATTCCCGTAGCAAACTTCAGAGAAAATCAGTAATGGAGTCACACATATATACGGTTACGCTTGTAAATGATTAAAAGCAGATAGATTTCGGGAATAAAAGGGAGATTCGTTTTCATTCACGGGTAACAAATATTCTGATTTTTGACTCAGAGAACACACACATGCAGATCTCTCTCTCTCTCTCTCTCTCTCTGATTTTCTCTCAACTCTCACACACAAGCAAAAACCTTATTGACTTAAGTATTAGAGGATTTTCGTCGGGACACCGGTATTTACTCCTGAGATTTTTGTGTTTTGCAGAGTGGTATTTCGCAGAAGATCCACCATTATAGAAGAAAAAGAAGTTGGTGCCCGAGGTTGAAGACGATTATGACTTCTTATATCAACATTTGATGTCGTCTGTGGGAATCAAAAAAAAGCTAGTGAACCATCAATTACATTGGAGATGACGATAGCAAGAGCTTATCCAATGCGAAGGCATACATCAGAATGGAGAAATCCAAAAGGGGATTTTATCAATGTGACAGTAGTAGCAGACAAAGCTCAGAACATGCTACAAGAGATTCTGGAACATGTAAGTTTCAAATCTAGTGTCCATACTCGTGGACCACACCATGCGAGGAAAACAGATAAAGTAACTCATTTGCTATAATAACTCAAAGACAGTAAACAATGACATGCAGAAAAAGACCAACAGATACAAATGCTAGTCAAAGAGATGACAGAGATGAGGAAGATAATCTAGATGGGTTTAAAGCTACCAGATGAAGCAGTAAAGAGCAGTACCCCACGATCAGAAAGAATGGTGAAGAATGATGATGGAGTAAGAAGAAGAGCCCCATAGAAAAGATATATAGCAATATAGAAGGGAAAAGCCAAAGATATTGAAGGACCTCTTTTAAAGAGAATGGAAGGCAGGAATGAGAATGTGCCTTTCAAGATCCATGAAAGGCACTGTCATAAATCTACACATGTATCTCAGAGTTTAGAATCTGTTCAAGGCAGATCTCTTAAAGCTAGTTTACCCCTTGGTGACATGAGGGTGATCCTGAAACAAAGGCAAAAAAAGGAACGTGAAGCTTGTAAACATCGATATTTATGCCAGGAGGAGGACTGAGGAACTGTTACCAAGAAAAAGGTTGTTGAGACTTTGGTGAGGAAGCTTGTAGAAGAAATAAATATAGAAAAGGTGCGACCTCGGCGTGAACATGCGAACTCTATTCAACAAATAGGGCCATACTTAAAGTCTTCATTCATTCCTAGACTTATGAGTTTAACTTTGCCCTGTAAGTTTAAGATGCCTCAAATCACTCCATTTTTCGGAAAGACAGATCCTTCTTCATACATGGATTTTTTTTTTTCAGGAAATGATGCTCATCCAAGGTTTGGATGAAGATCAGATGTACTGTTTGTTCCCACTAACACTGGAGGGACAAGCACAAAAATGGTTTGTCAACCTTTCTCTGGGAATCATTCAAGATTTCTCACAGCTATATGACGTTTTCACAAATGAATTTAGAAGAGCAATTTTCAGCACCAAGACTTCGAACTCCTTGTTGTTGCTTAAATAACAAAATAGAGAAAGCCTCAGGAGTTTTGCAAGGAGATACCCATGAAGAAGTGCTAGAACTGGGGGCTTTTCATCACCCTCTAGTATTGGAAGGTTTGAAACAAGTATTGAAGATAGACCAGGCTTGGTATGCTGTGTGTCGTTCCTTTGTGACCACATATGAATTTGTTCAGAAAGAATTACTTGATGAAATAGAGGTGAAAAATCAGGTGATGCTAAAAATCAAGGAGGAGAAAGTTGTAAGAGGTCTACCGAGAGAAAATAATCGATTTAACAAACCTGAGAATAAGAAGTAAAAGATTGAGAAAAGAAAATCCTTTGAGATGAATCGTGAAAGAGGTCAAGTCCTCGATCATTTTAGAGATAAAAGACGAAGAGACGACCAATACTTCAGAGAAAGGAGATCACCTCAGACAGAGGATTCGAGGCGGGTGGCACAGGTGCAGAGGAAGAGAACTTTTACCCCTTTGAATGCACCTCTTTCATAAATATTTGAGGAGATAAAAAGACGGGGCATACATTTGTTGGACCCTCGCCCAATCAGGTCAAAACTAACTAGAGATGCAAAGAACAAGTTCTGTGAATTCTATCAAGACGTCGGACATCTTACAGATGAGTGTTATGATCTGTAAAATCAAATCAAAATCTTGATAAAAAATAATTATCTAACTGAGTTTGTGGTAGATGTTGACAACAAATCACAAGGCCTGAAGCAGGGTCAAAGGAGAGACGATTTGATGGTGATTACAGGGGGCCCTACTTTAGCAGAAAATTTCAACAGGTCTCGAAAAAAATTATTCTCGGTATTCATTATCGAGTTCAGTTATTACGCTCCACATGATGAATGTGCATGCAGAGAAGAGACCAAAGGTGGCCTCGATTTTATACTATTCACTGATGAAGATGAATGTGGAGTCCATTATCCGTATGATGATGCCTTGATGGTTACTTTAATAGTGGGAACTTCTCAAATCAGCAGGATTTTGATTGACACAAGTAGTTCAACTTACATCATCTTCAAGGAGACTCTAGATTCCTTGGGTATTGAAGACCTGAGATTGAGCCCTATCAAGACTACTCTACATAGATTCAAGAAATCTTGTGTGTATCCCCTGAGAATAATACAGCTACCAGTGACTATGGGTGATAAGCCATATCAGAAGACCACAATGGTGTTGTTACAAGTTGTGGATCTAAAAATGACATATTCTATGATCTTGAAAAGGCCCTTTATCAGATCTACTAAAGTAGTAGAGAGTATTCACAATTTGAAACTTAAATTCAGAGCGGGAGACAAAGTCGGTGTTAGTGTATATCCTAGAAATCATTCGTGTCATCGGCTTCTGGGATTATTATTTTAATAATAATAATAATAAAAGAATTAATTTTTTATTCACACATGTAAGTTACTTTCTTTATTAAATCATGCTAGATGATAATGTACGTATGTGAATAGTCCATATAATTGTTAATTGTTAACTAAAATTATCAAAACGTTCACTACATAAGTGGTGTTGACTGGGCGTCAACATTATATAGTAGACATATTGAATGTCGCCTAATGATATCATGGGCTGATATAAGTAGACTGACAATATGAGTATTATCATAAGGGTGTCAGTATGGATTTATAGTTTATGAACTATTTATCGAACGTGGACAATAACTAATAAATCATATGGTATACATGTAGTCAATGATTTGTTGTTAGATTGTACTAATGTGCGATGTAGTCCTTTAACTTGAGATGTCTAAAATCGGACTCTGTATGGATGGGTATATTTCATATGGTGTATAAGTACAGGGTTAATCATGCCTTGTATAATAAGTCGGTTTGGGTATTCTTTGCTCATATAGGTGTGTGATTGACAATCAAGATGGGATCTATTGGCTCGTCCACTAGGATTGTGAGTTTTCGCTGACTCTATCCTAGTTTGAGTTCCTAAATGAATATCGATAGATGTCTAAAACAAAGTCTCTGGTCAAAGCTTAATAAAAGTCACATGAAGGTATTCATGGTGGCATGTTCAGGACATATTGATCGATAAGTCGTAAAAGATCAAATATAGGGTATTGATGTCATAACCCGATCCATGGGTCCCACCTGTGACAACGCTACAGACCTTCAGGGTGTATCCAATAACACAGAATACAACCTGTAGGCCTGTAAGGCTTTCACAAAAGTCTTGTTTTCTCAAACATTTTCTAAACACTTCCAAAACAATCCTACTTGACACCCAAACTCCAAAGGATTCAAAAACAAAACCATAAGCACATCAAGTATTTACAAGTACATAAAGATCAACAAAAACATTTAATCAAATACTTTCTACAGGGATCAACCTATCCCAAAAATGAATTTCAAATAATATTACAAATCTGTTTGTCTGTTATAACAAGTTCATAAATAACAAAAGAACATTAATGACTACCAGTGGACTAAGGACTACAGAGTGAGTCGATGCTGCTATACCTGA
>JAVXUL010044383.1:0-10869 GCA_035590515.1 Trichilia minutiflora
TTACTGTTTTACTGTTTTCGATTTTAACTAAAATCGAAAACGTTTTTTTGTGAAAAACGTTAAAAACGTAATTTTTACGCGATTTTGATAACAATGCTCTCAACTGCACTTTAAGTTAATTAAAAATAATACAATAATTTTGTAAATATAATATTATTATGTAAATTAATGGGAGATTATTATTCTTTAATTATTATAAAGTTGCAATTACGGGTCACCCGATCGGTCATCCACACCCCGGGTCCGGGTTGTCAATGAGTACCAATTCAGGCTCTGCTTCTAGACGAGAGTATGAGACATGGACATGATTTTTTTTTTTTTTTCAGAAAGAAAATTAAGAAAATTGGAAACTGGAACTAATTTCCTTCAGAATCGACCCACGACAATAGGAATAAGCTGAAACAACGAATCTGCGCCGAAACAAGAAAGAGAGAAGAGATCAGCAATGTCATTGGAGCCTCCGCCGTTTCAAGAGGCAGCTCGCTGTGACGTCTGCAAATGCAGCTTCAATACTTTCAGGCGTCGGGTAAATTTTGATTTTATCTTTATCTTCTTAATTTCTATTTCAACGAGCTCTAGAAGATACAAATCTGTAATTCTCCATGACAATCGGTCTAGTATGTTAAGCTTTTACTGTAATTTATCGACTTTGTTTTGCAGCATCATTGCCGATGTTGTGGGAGGACATTATGCCATGAACATTCTTCGGATCAAATGGTTTGTCTTTTCATTTTGCGTATAATTTTTGGGTTATAGGCTATTTTTTTCCATATACTGAAATTCAGGTATTCTTTTTTCTACTTTCTGTGATCAAAACTCAGGCTTTACCGCAATTTGGCATTCACACAAGCGTGAGAGTTTGCGCTGATTGTTTCAATAATTCATCTGGGTAAATCATTTATGATTTAACTTCATAGGATTGCTTTTAGATTTTCAATTGGGTATTTTGTTTATAAAATTTTATGATCAAGTTAGACATAATTCGTATTGGATTGAAAGATTTTAGCTTGTGGGTTTTTTCGTTATTGATGGAAACTCAGTGATATTGTTACTTAGCTTTAAAAAGTTTTCTCCTTTTTGAACATTTTAAGCAGATGTGGTTCTCTAGTTTAGATACTTATAGAGGTTGAAAGTCTTAACAAGGCCTACTTGGTGAGGCCATTAGGCCAAGTAATTGTTGAAACTCTTAATGCAAAATGTTTTTAATGATGTGATTTAAATTGGTGATGGACAGTAAGTATTGATAGAATGACTTGATTATGGAAGGATATGAGGAAGTCTGGTTCATGTGACCTTGGCACATATCGGAGGATGTTAACATTTCATTGTATTTCTCATCTTACTCAAAACTTGAAATTACAACTCTTCTGCTTTCCAAATTCTTCTCCAATGTGTTGCATGGTATCTATTTGCAGTAGCCCAATTATTTTGGTTTGTGGATTCATCACTTGATGTCCTTTTTGGAGTTGTCTCATCTCAAGCTTCTAGGTTTAAGCCTTTTGGTTCTTACCCTGCATCATTAAATTTTACCCAAATTTATTTTAAAATACGAAAAAGTCAAATCTCAATTGTTTAAACTAACTTGTGGACTTAATGTTTCTATATGCCTTGACCTAGACAAAGATTCACTGCAGTTATACTGATTATGAGACCATGGATTACCAATTCTATAGCTTCTTCTATTCCCTGTTTTCCCATTTGCCTTTTAAATCAGGATTGATACAAGTTGCTTCTCTATGGTACTTTATTTGCTTCTAAATAGGTCATCATGGAATAATACAATCATATCATCAAGAATTGGTTAGGGCACTTGGATCTTTCTTGAAATAATATCAGGTATCATAGTTGTCTAGGTCCTGTAACCATTTTTATGCATATCTTATTTAGAGGACAATATGGAATTTTCTGCTACTCACTTGTTTAAGGATGCAACTCATCCTAAATGGATCTGTCTTTTATTTTATGCATCCACCAACTAAACAGACGATTATTTTTGTAAATGATTTGGATAAAATTTGATTGGCTGATTATATCAACTACGGTTTTACCGTTTGGTTTGCCTTTTGTTGATTTGTGAGGATAAGAGATACTTAGGAAGTAGTTTAGGTTGTAACTAGGTCCTAGGGATTTAGTTCTATGTTTTCCTAGATGTCCATTTGGAAGTTGTTTCCATGGTATGCTTTTCCATTCTTTTTCTTATTTGAAATATTATTACTAGTGTAACTTGGTGTCAACTGCAATAGAGTGTATTCCCCTACACTGGACAACAAGGTCTGGTGACAAGTAATTGGATATTTGACAGAAAAAGTTATAGTGAGATGACTCTGGTGATAAAATGAGCTTCTTAATGTTTAGTTCAGATGGATAGTTAGATATACACTAGTTATGTACCTTGCTAATTTTCATTTTAATAGATGAGCTTTTAAATGTTCTCTATTTCATCAGGTGCTTTTTCTTTTTACCTTCATGCAGATTATATTTCTACTTAGAAAACTAATGCTCTATCCACACCTGGTTTATATTTTGGAACAGAGCTAGGAAGGATAATATTCAGGCTTCTTCAGATGGAGTTAATTCTGTAACGGATAAATTTTCTAGATTTGACATTAGTGAAGATATGGATGCAAAAGTGGAACCAGTTGTGGAGCGTCACCCTGTTTCTAGTGTTTTAGAGTGCAAATGTGGGATGCCTTTGTGCATTTGTGAAGCTCCAGCCCCATCCACTGATGCACTTCCTCAACAGGTATGAATTTGATGATAGTTTTGTTAGAGCTTGAATACTATCTGTTGTACATTACCTGTAAGCTTGAGTTTTTTGTGATTGGTGGTTTCATAATATGATGTAAGAGCTATTTTGACCAAGAGATCTTTTGTTTTGTGTACCCCCATATTTTGCTTTTATTTTTGTTTCAGCATGTCTTTGTACTCGATCCACATGGCAAGCTTGTATTTTAGTCCATCCTTCCACATTATGGAGTTTAAATGTTACTGTTGGGCCCTTACCGATAAACTTAAGTTTTTGGGATTGGTAATTTCATAAATTCTTTTACTAGACTACTGCATTTTTGTAGATGAAAACCACTTCCACTGCCTCAGCTCAGTCAAACCCAAAGCCGAAAAAGATAGACCCCAGTCCACGGAATAGAGGTTCCACCTCAAACAGCAAAGTGAGGTATGTTCCTCTGTCTTTTTTTCCTTACATAATGAATGGTTTTCAGTAATATATGTGATATCTCCATAAATAGTTCGTAGTATCGTTTGGCAGCCAAAGTTAGCAGTTTAGATTATGAACCTCCAACTCATTTTTATCATGCTACTATCAGCTTGGCTCAATGCAATTGAATCCGAATAGGGTCCTGATGATTTCAACATGCCAACAGAAATGGTTGTTCTGGTGATGCATGTTCTTGTGTTAGGATGATGGATTACATACTTGTGTTTCTCTTAACTGTATTGTGCATCAAATTTATTAATTTCATTTGTGTTCAGTGAAATCCAATGTTGCATTAAAAATCACTTACTTTTAATTTAGGCATTATGGAACTCATTCCTGCCAATCCCATAGTTATCTTTTGCTTCCTTATTTCAAGTGACTGTAATTTTTCTTGATTATAGCTCTACAATACTGAAATCTAAATATGGGTTTTCACCAAGTGACTGAATGACGACTTTTCCACTTCTCCTTTTTTCATACTACTTGTGTTACTTCTTTGCAGCCCCTCAACTAAAATTGATAACATCCACTTCATTTGGTGGCAAGAATCATATTGCTTCGTTATATGGGGACAAGGATTTGCTCTGCTATTGTTGGGATTTTTTCTTAAAGTAGAGTATGAAGCTATCTACTTGGATGTCCATCCCATTTCCAGGGACGGAACCCTTTAGTGACCAGAGGGGACTCAAGCCCCCTCTCACAATTTTTTGTTTCACTTGATGAGTTGATGGTTTAAGTGCAATTTACATTAGCCCCCTCATCAATTAAATCCAGGCCCCCTCACCAGTTAGTTCTTGGCTCTGTCCTGCCCGTTTCAAGTTTTTATTCTTTTCACTCTTCTTGTTTTCATTTCTTTGTCCATGTAGTTCTTCCTTCTTTTTGCTTATATGTTTGATGCTTTTAAATAATTTATATCGACAAAGCAATTTGGTTTCCTTTTTTGTTATTAAATTTGTGCTTGTAACTTGTGAAATTGATGTTACAATTAGCCTGTTAACATCATGCAGCATATTAAGTGGGTATTTAATGCATGCACAATTTTCAGTTCTATTTTTACTCCTGGTCAAGGGACTAATGGTGCTATGGATAAACCTCAGATGGATTATGAAGTCAATGGAGAGGTATAAACTAGCTTGTACATAAAACAGTCACAAAGAGATTTGGGGTCATTTTGTTTATGCATGCTAATTGTGTTGCGTGCTGTGCTTAGGGTTTAAGAGAAGCTATAAAGAATGGAGATACTGCTGCAGTCAAGAAACTTCTGAATGAGGTATTCTTAATTTCATTGCAAAATTGGGTGAAAAAAAAAATCGAATGAAAGTTCAAACTTATCTGAAAAGCATGACAGCCAATTGAACTTAAAATGTTGGCATGTTGGCAGGGAGTGGATGCAAATTTTCATGACAAGCAAGGAATGTCTTTGCTTCATCTAGTACTGCTCTCTCTCTCTCTCTCTCTCTGTCTCTCTCTCTCTCTCTGTATGTGTGTGTGTGTATACTAGCTCATGCTCATTTGTGCGTGTTGTGTGTGCACACATGCATATGCTTGATATACATGTATGTGTGTGCCCATGCATGGGCTGCTTGTGCGATATGAATTCGTTTATTTTGAAAAATGTATGATGTTAACTAATGGATTGCAGGCAACACTCTTTAATCGAACTGATATAGCCTTCATTCTTATGGAATGCGGAGCAAGCATGGACTACAAGAATGCACAAGGTACTTAATCTTATATCCCATTTTTAATTTTTTTTAATCAAGTTATTGCCTGTGGGAGGTAACGACAAATGATATTAAAAGCATGACTTTGGATGAATAGCTGAAAATGTCTCAGAACGTCCTTGGATCATGCAATGAAACAAAACAGATAAACACACTTTTAATTTTCTTGAAAGTTCAAAGTCTGATTAAAAGCTTATCACCTTCAATCATTTTGTTAAACAATGCTGTTACATGTAAAAACTTAAATGTAATTCTCCCTTGTCCTTAATTTGTGTTTAGTGTAGAAAATGCTAGCAATAAGCTGTAGGCTGCAATAACTTTCGTAGTTTTTTCTCGCAATAAGCTGTAGGCCGCAATAACTTTCGTAGTTTTTTCTCTTTGAAGTCTGATGAATAATTTCTATTTTAGGAGAAACACCTCTGGATTGTGCTCCAGCTACTTTGCAATACAAGATGCGTCAGAAGATGGAAGAGGGTAAAGCAGCATGAGCAGCACAGAGCCGACATCGTCTGAGGCAAATGCTTGTGGTAGTTTTCAGTTTCCCTCATGAGACCTTTTCAATCAAAATTCTGCTGCCTGAGCTTTCTATGTATGATATACTCTACAGGCGGCAACTCTTGGAGTGCCAATTAGAATACCTTTTGAAGGTAATAAAATTTTTCAATTTTTCTGCCTCAAAGATGTGAATATTTTGGATAAAGCATATAATAGACGCAAGTCTAGTAAATGTGTTGAATAAATTAGAGCATTGACTTTGAAATCACCATTCTCCTGGCTTGTATCTGTTATCGTATATGAGGACAAGATGGAATTTATCTGAGGTTACATCCTTTCTCACTTTTTTTAATGGCTTGTATGTGATAAATAAAATATTTGTGGCCTAAAGTTTTTGCAAGAGACCCCCCTTTTTAGCCGTCACGAAATCTTTTTAACTTATGCCCACATGCTATATACCCAGGCAACCTTTTTCTTTTCTTTTCCTTTGGTTTGGTATATTGTATACATGGCTGCTCTGTTCACATACTCCTACTTGTAAGTGACAATAATTTTGCAAAGAACATGGTTAAGATCGTTTCGTTTTCCCCACGTTTTCTTCTTCATCAGAATTGCAGATGGTGGTGGTGGTCAAATGGAAGACTTTTGTTTTTATTAATGAAATCTGGAGAAAGTTTGATGGTACGTGCTTTAATATTTAAACAAAGTTTAATTTGTTAATTAATTATCTCTAATATTTAGTTTGGATTTTTAATCAGATATAATTACATCATCTAATGGATAACATAAGATGGGAATTAAATTGATTAACATTAAAGAGGCATGGGGTCTGTAAACCCTCCTAGCAAAGGGACAAAAGAATCCACAATTCACAATTGTGTTGATTGATTTTACTAATTTTCTAAGATGAAAAAGTAAAAGATTGATGATGATGATGATGGTACAAATTGGTGGATTCTGACTAGGATAATGGAAATCCAACTAACACATCATGGGGAAAAAAATAAAAAATACAATGTGAATAGATGACTCACAACTTTCTTTTCTTTTCTTTTCTTTTCTTTTCCATTCCACCTAACAAATCATCCGTTTCCATGGAAATGATAGTGATGAATGAATGATGATCAAATGTTGCCCTTTACTTATACTTTTTCTTTTTAAAATTTTCGTTTTAGATCATATTTTTATGTTATAATAGTAAGTTTGTAGTAATAAGTAAGGTATCGCCAATAAAGACATGTTTGATATTAATGTCCTCCTTATCACCCTTTTGTCATAATTTTAGAATTATTAGAAAGTAATGATTATAAAATAAAATATTAAATATTAAATATTAGTTAAAAGAGGAGTGTACTAAAAATTAATAGCATTAAATATTTTTATTATTGTTTTAAGTGAGTTTGGTATCAATAATAATAATAATAATAATAACGTGAAGAGAGTATGTGCATGTATTGTGTCTTAGAGAATGAGAGAGTCAAAATTATAAAAATGATGAATCCATATACGATGCAGTGTACACAAAATTGATTATGAATAATAGGAATATGGGTTTGTTAGTTGAAATAAATAGAACCCAAGGGAGAGGTATGTGTACAATTAGGGAGGGTATCCGGTCGGATTTTTTTGAATATTCGATTCTATTCAATTTTAATAGGATGGATTAAGGTAATAAAAAATAGGTTTAGGATGAGTTTGGATATTAAAATTAAACCCATGATAAATTTGGATAAAGTTCAAATTTATAAATCTTGGATAGTCGCTATCCAAGTCTCTATAAATTTTAAAATTTTATTTAATAGAGATTAAATTTGAATTTATGACTTTTAAAATAAATAAAATATACTTATCTTTAGATTGTGTTAATTATTTTATTAATAATGAAAAACATAATAAATATAAATTTTAATTTTTGTTATCGTGGATTACAATAAATAATTTGTTTTGTATATAATCTTGTATTAGAATTTAAAAATAAAAATTATACTTATACCAAGAATTAGAATATTTTAAACTTAATTATAATATATGTGTAATTTATATGGGTTATGTATTATGTATAGGCTTTATTTGAAATTTTATTAAGATATTTTATTATTATATTTTTATTTTAAGAAAAAATAGTTAAATAAATATTTATACGGGTATCGTATAATATACATATTAATCAAATTTTAGATTGGTATGAGTAATCAGATATATATTTAAACGGATTTAAAATGGATTCAAGTATCTTATATATAAACGGATATAAAAATAAGTATGATATTTTTCACAAATATCCTACTTGTTGCCAACACTTATATTTTTTTTAAATATTTATTATAATTATATTTATATTTTTTTATTAAATTAATAAAATTTAACATAATTATTATTTGTTTTCAGTATTATAATATATATATATATATATAATTAAAAAATAAATTTATGACAGCAACAACAACACTATTACTGTTGATAATTCAAAAAAATAATTTCATGTCTTTTATACTAAATTATTAGCACCACTTTATAACCAATTATAACTTAATATTAAATAATTAAAATAATATTATTAAATATTTAATTAATTTTTATTTATAATTATAATAAATATATATATTTTAATAACATAAAATAAATAAATAAATAATTATATTAGATTTTACTATCATATTAAAAAATAAAAAAATAATTACAATAAATAATTTTAAAAACATGAGAAAAGTGCTTATTTTTATATTTTTATCATTTAAACTAAATATCACTCAATTTTAGAAGAAGTATCAATAATTCTCAAGAACATAATTTTTTTTAATTTTTGTGAATTATATTACTTTTAAGGAAAACAAACAAAAAAAGTAGAAGAATTTTTGAAAAATTTTATATATATATATATATATGTGTGTGTGTGTGTGTGTGTGTGTGTGTTGAGGCATAGAGTGGAGTATGTGACTGTGTCCCATAAACTCGGATTTTGCAGTCTTATTTTCCGATTCCAACTTGCAAAATTGTACCTCCAAGCCCTGCCAAATAATAACACTAAAGAGTAACATCGGGTAGATTTTTCGACGGAAAAACTTCAATGCCTAAGTCAGCAAAAAATATATTTAGAGAAAGTGAAAAGAGAAAGTTTTACTCTCGATTTGACCTCTTTTCTTGAGAGAAAAGTCTGTTCCTAGAGAAGAAAAGGAGAGGTTGAGAAAGAGAGATCCTTTTGTTGTTCCTCTTGCTTTGCTTTTATACATCCTTCTTGTGATGGGACTCGACATAATAGAATAGGAATGATGGTTCCTTCCTGCTATTGAACAGCATGATAGCCGCATTTCATTAATGCTCTTATTATGTCAAAATTATAGGGTCTGTCACTGTCATATCGTCCAAAGTTGACAGATGATGGGATAGACGAATCAAAGTTGCATGATCTGTCACAGCCTTCTAATCATTCTCATTTTTAGACTAGCAGATTCCTCGGGATCAGGGGTAAGGGGGTCCTTCAGGTCAGGGATGGAGTATGACTGCTTCTTGACCCGAGGTTGATCTTATTGAGGGATGAGAGAGCACTCATAGAGAATGAAGGGGATCGGGTCAGGGTTTTTTTCTTCAAGATTAGGGGTGACATATGTTCACTGAGAAGGTCCCCATGTGTCCTCCTTACTTTCTACCCAAACATCTGGTCCCCCAGTTTTTGGACGCGAGACTTATAAAGCACACGTCAAAAACTATAGTCTGGTGATAAGACTCCTGAGGCGAGGTTCATTCAAGCGGGGTCAGGGATTCCCGGATACCCACATAGATGAAAGGTTCCTCTAGGTGATACAGCCAATGTCTTGGAGACCCTACCTAATCATTGATGACCCCTATTGATGAGGCCTCAAAAGTTGTAGGTGACGTATCTGCATCTAGACCCTTGATCTCCTGCTCATTAAATGCTGTCTGGCCGAGTTGCATTGTAGGTCCACAAATGAGTTGGCGCCACTCAAAGTTCCAAAGAAAATTTAAACGCAATTATACAATTATATTTATATTATAATTGAGAGCTTGGAGGAATGCTAGGTAATACAATTATATTTATTTCAAACAATGTGGTAAATACAAAGGATATTTTGATAGATTTTTTACAAGTGGGTTATCCTGAAAAGAAAACTTGTCGTAGGGGTAGTACTTTTTTAATATCTTCGTATTCCAAGCTTTATTTAAAATACTGTCATCTAATTTAAACAGTTTGTGTGCTCCTGACCTCACTGTCCAAACCACTTGATAGGGTCTTTCTCAGTTAGCCCTCATAGATCCTTCAGTTGCTATTCTGGTGATGACAGTGACCCTTCTAAGCACCTAGGCCCTCGTTCTAAAAGATCGAAGCTTGACCTTTCTGTTATAGGCATAGAACACCTTTTATTGGTACGTGGCCACCCTCATCAAGGCGTGATCCCTCACTTCTTTGTGTAAGTCAAGGTCTAATCGCACTTGTTGATTTTCTTCTTTATCAAAGTGAAGAGTGCGAAAAATAGTGATGTCCATCTTGATGGGAATTACCACATCAAATCTACAGGCCAGTAAGTACGGGGTCTCCCTTGTGACAGTCTTGACTGTTGTCCTGTATGCCTGATGAGTCATAAAAGTGTACGTATACTAAGATTTAAATTCATCATTTTACACTTCAAAGTATGATTAAATAAGATTTAAATTCATCATTTTACACTTCAAAGTATGATTAACTCTCTACATTTATGTATATTTATAGTCTTTGATATAAAATTTACTTTATTTGTAATTTTAGTTAATTTTGATTTTAATGTAGTGAACATAAAAAGGGCATAACTTTTATCCAAAAGAGTTATTGAGGTGAATCTTGATCCATTAGAAATCTAACTTATTGCGTTAAAACTTTTATGTTTGGTCCAACCATCAATTCTGGCTCTAAGTTATATCTTCAAAGCCATCAATCAAGCCTCGTTGTTGTTCTAGTCTAGCACGACTATACTTCAGTATTTTACCCATATCTTTTGATAAAATTTTTGATTGACCTGATACAAGTGGTAGCTAAAAGAGGAGTCAAATATCTATAACTTTCATGTTTATCACAAGAGCTGAATCATTGATATTTGAGGTCATCCATGACGTTTTTGTGAAGGCTAAAATATTTCAACTTCATTTGTCAAAGTTTTCAACTTAATTGTCAAATATTACAACTATCTACTTTGACATTTATCTCTCATGTTTGCCTATAAATAAGAGTATTATTTTATATTTTGAGAATGTAGTAGATGTAATAGAATTAACTTGTAATAAAATTTTATTTTCTCATCTCCATGTATTTCTAATGTGAAACCTGTTCCTTAGTATTATGGGCATAATAGTAAATCCCTCAAGAGTATTCGTGCATGTCTTCGTGGTTAGATTATGCACGAGAGGGTATAGAACATGATGAATATATCTTGAATAAGATTATGG
>JAVXUL010044425.1:0-10867 GCA_035590515.1 Trichilia minutiflora
AGGTGAAGAGAAACCTATAATTAATTCACAGGAATTAATTTCAACAACTCTCTAAAAGAGTGAATATTCAATATGAACGAATTTCTCTCACTAAAAATTTAAATACAAAGAATGAATATGAGAGAATAAAAAATATTACAGAAGGATGTTTTCTTGCTTTAATAAACTTTTACTAAATGCTCTTCAACAACTCTTTTGTCTTCAAAATTTGTTGTTTATATATCTGCAATTTTTTCTTCACAACGGCTCTTTTTTCTTGCATTAATGGCAACATTGAATGTCTATGAATTAGCCATTATAGACTTAATTTTTGTGAAGGTATCGATACGTTTGAGTTTCTGGGCTTGAAGGTATTGATACGTTATCCAACGTATCGAAATAATTTGACGTGAACAAGATGATGTTTGTCATAAAGATTCTTGATCCAAGCTTCAGGATATCGATACGTTTGAAGATCAGTTGAGGGTATCGATACATTTTGTCTAGGATATCGAAACCTTTGAAAAATTTAACATGGTACCGAAACCTTTTTGCGCGAACGAGAACGTCTTTGTCGCTAACGTATCGATACGTTATACAGAGATTTCGATATGTTTGAGTGTAGAATAAGGGTATCGATACGATTCAAGCAGGGTTCCGAAACTCGAGCTCTGATTTTCGAACTGTAGATCAAATGTGTCGATACGTTTAAGTAACGTATCAATACGTTTGAGTCCTGATGAGCTTTCTTGACACTTTGGCTTTGATTTTTTCATACGAAAACACAAGCTTCCTTTTCCAAAGAGCAAATGAATTATATTTGTCCTTATAAGTTTTTATAATCGTTATTCTCATGTAATTCAACTTTATTATAAGTTTAGCATCATCAAAAACACAACTATATGATATTTATTATCAACAATCAATATTCAATATATCATCACGATCTCCCCATAATATAATCATCAAAAAAATATCTTGGAGCTATCAATTATGACAAAAATATATCAACCATGCATGAATAAACCCACTTCCCTAGTGATTGCATATTGATATCTAGATCCACTTGGCTATCTTTTAGAAACCTACTAAGAATCCTGAATAACCTATAAAACTGGGAGGGTATGAGTCTTGGGGAAGACTTAGTAAGTGGATAAAAGAATAATTGACAAGTATAAAAAACTAAAAAATGTGAAATTACTTCCAAGTATAACGGTATAATACCAAGCTTCATAATTTCCTCAAAAAGTTATCAGAGTTTCAAATTTTTTAATATAACAGTGGATGTATTTCATAAAATAAAAAATTAGTTTTCAGAAAATCCAATATAGCAGAAATACATATAGGTGAGTACAATTGTTAGGTATTATAGATCAGAAATTAAAAATCAATTTTTAGAAAAACCAACTATATATGATGTCAAGAGTCAAATATCAAAAATAAAAAAAATCCATTTTTAGAAATCAGATATATCAAAAATGTAGGCTGTATGTATACTAATATCAGGCATTAGGTACCAAAAATTAGATATGTCAGAGATAAATGTAGATATATAAAGATATTGGGTACAAATATCAGATAACCCTTCACCCCTATTTTTCACTCGTACTAGTATATGTGTATACACAGATATCAGAATATAGATTCAAGGCATGTGTACTCCTCTCTTATGGCTCCCGAATAAGGGTAAGGAAAAAGAAAATTCAAGCCAAAACATATAATCACAAATTTAGAAACAAATATAAAAGTATCAAGAATGCTCAAATAAATTATAATTCAACATTTATTTAAAAGCATAATATATACTATTCAAATATTGAAATATTCAAAATTTTTAACACAGACAAAATGTTTAAGTTTTCAATAAATAATTTAAAAGAAATTTAAGTAAATCAAAAGAATCCACTCACATTTAAAACATTTTATATCTTTAAACATAGATTTTTTTTAAGCATAAACGAAACATATAGAACTCTACTCACCGTAAAACATTTTCTAAATATTTAAATTAGATAAACATTCAAAAATACCTAGAACATATAAAATCCTATTCCCTTTTAAGGATGGTTCGCATTTCTTATAATACGTTACGCTGCTCGGTGGTCTAGCCAACAATTTCAATGCTTGATAATATAATTCAACACTTATCTCAATCTTTATTTCTCAAGGAATAATAATACAATTCAAAAGCATGACTAAACATACTATTTTTGAATTTCCAATCAATAACCATTCACTGCTTTCAATATATATCTGCCAATTATTCGATTTTCGTTCACGAAAACTTATGGCCAATTTCTTAACATTATTCTAAAGTAATTGAACTTAACTTTATTTGAAAGTAATTGAATACAATTCGATTCCTAAACTTGCTGCCTTGTATAGCTCTCATTAAACAATTTCTAATTTCTTGTCAATCAATCTCAAAATGACTAAATTTAGCACATGCATACATTTAACCACTATTACGTATATACCAAATTTGGAAGAACAATAAAATTTTTGATGAATAGTAATTTTAATTTATAAAATTTATCAAACTCTGAAATCAACACTACAAGAATGCTGAGAGTCTTATCAGAAGATCAATTTAATCTTTGAAAGCTTCAATTATTGCCAATAGTTAAAAAAATCCTATTTTATGAATGGTAAACTTAACTTTTTTTAGCTCGTTTCTTAACTAAACTAACAAAACGAAGTTTATATAGTGTAAAGGGTATTGAGTATTAGTGTCTTATAGCAAAAAATAGGAGTTCAATCGGTGAAATATAGAAGAAATTGAAGGAAATAAATGTCTATGATTTAAATACATCCGAATATATTCTCTATTAAGATGATGTCATTAGAAACAATGACATTGCATGATCAGTATATTTTGTTACTGTTATGATTAGTATTCGATACTAATAGTTGGATGACAAGTCCCATATCATAAGAGCATAAAATGGGTATTACGTTTGAGAATGTGATACTGAACGTGACCAAACGTAATGAATCGTATAGGTTATTATCTATAGTCAATGATTCATCACATAGTTATACTTGTATACTATTAGTCCTTTAACCTGAGATATTAGCACTTTTATTCTTTAATGTAAGGAATATGTTTTTTGAAGATGATGCATTAGTATGGATGTATTTGATAAGACTAGAATAGGTTATAAGCTAGTAATCAAACAATAAATTTACTCATAATATTTTATAAAATCTTTTAAACTAGTAAGTTCTTTTGTTGTGTGCCATTATTGTTCTAGGAGAGAACATTATAGCAACGCTTGTGATATTAAAAAAAAACACCTACAAGAGTTTAAAATTAATTTGGGTTCTTAAAGGTTCATTTGTAAAACTAAATGCAGTTGTTAAAATAGAATGGATTCCAAAGCCTAAGACTAACTTTTATAGACCCAGAGCTAAATGGGTACCAAAATGAATCTTTTGTATTTTATAAGAATCATGTATAGAGAGCATCAAGTGTCACAAGATGTGATTCTTAGATAATGGATGCTTAAGGCACATGACGGGAGATAGGAGGCTATTTTTGCACTTATCAAAGAAGAAAAGAAAAAATGTGATCTTTGGTTATAATAGTTGTGGAAAGGTACTTGGTATTAATGAGTTTGAGGTAAATAATGTTAAGATCAATGATATTTTTTATGTTGATAAATTGAAATATAATTTGTTAAGCATATCTCAATTGTGTGATAATGGATTTAATGTTGTGTTTTTTAAATATGTATGCGATGTGGTTGATGCTAATGATAAGCAATTTTATGTTGATGGATTAAAATATAAATATATGATTAAATTACATAAAATTGATGTTGTAAATGCCATATGCTTGTAAATGTTATACGATGACTCATAGTTATGGCATAGAAGATTATGTCATTATAGCATGGACTTTATTAGCTAACTAGCTAGATATGGCATTTTGGATGATCTCCCTAATCTCAAATTTACCAAGAGTAAGATATATGGACCATGTCAAATGGATAAATAAGTTAAAAACTTATTTAAACCTAAAAATATTGTGTTAACTTTAAAACTTTTAGAGCTTGTTTATATAGATTTGTTTGGACCCCAATCGAATTGCATAATTAGTGAAAAGTTTTATACATATGTCATGGTGGATGACTGCTTAAGATTTACTTGGGTATTCTTTCTAGAGAACAAAAGTGACACATTTAAGACCTTTGAGAGATTTTATAGGAGAATCCAAAATGAAATTAGGTATAGACTTGTAAAGATAAGAAGTAGTCAAGGGGATGAGTTTGTTAACCAAGAGTTTGATGTATGTTGTTATGAAAATGGATTTACTCATAACTTATTTGCAACTGGGACATCACAACAAAATGGGATAGCCAAGAGAAAGAATAAGACCTTTCAAGAGATGGGTAGAATTATGCTTAGTGAATATGAGCTAACATAATATTTTTAGATTAAAGCGATTACTACAACTTACTATATTTTGAATAGATGTGCTCATATATTAAAGGAAGCCAAAGATTAAATACTTTAGGGTCTTTGGATGTATTTGTTATATCTTAAACACTAAAGGTAATCTTGAAAAATTTGAGCCTAAGTCAGATGTGGATATTTTCCTAAATTATTCTACAAATAATAAGATATATAGGGTATACAATAGAAGAACTCAAGTGGTTGATGAAATTGTACATGTTACCTTTGATGAATTTGATTCAGAGTTACCTAAGATGGTTGCTAAAGAAAAAACAAAAGAAGTTAAGGTTATAGATAAAATGAATGATTTAAAGATAGATGATATTCCTATGGATAAAAGAAAGAAGATTGTAAAAGAGCATACAGAGGAGTCTCCTAGGTAACTTCTAAGGGCTTCAAAGTATGTATCAAATCATTCTAGAGAATTGATAATTGATGATCCTTCCCAAGGTATTAGAATTAGGAGAGCTAATAGAAAGCTTAGGAAAATCCAAAATTTTGTATTTGTGTCTTAAATAAAGCCAAATAGAATTAAGGATATGTTAGATGATGAGGATTAAGTTCTAGCAATGTAAAAAGAGTTTAATCAATTTCAAAGGAATGAGGTGTGAACCTTAGTTTAGAGACCAAATGAAAATCCAACCATAGGAATCAAATGAGTCTTTAAGAATAAACTAGATGAGTATTGGCATATCATTAGAAATAACATAAGACTTATTGTTCAAGATTCTAACTAGGAAGAAGGATTATGATGAGACTTATATTCTCGTGGCTAGACTAAAAGTTATTTGAATCCTTTTACCATTTACTTATTTCAAAATCTTTAAACTCTACCAAATGGATATCAAAAATTCTTTCTTAAATAGATTTTTAAATGAGAAAGTGTATGTTGAAAAACCTCCCAGTTTTGAAAATCACAAATTTTCTAATACCATATGGTTTATCGATGATTGGTTACATTCGATAAATAGTTTACAAACTACGAATTCATACTAATGTACTTTTAATAATACTCATATTATCAGCCTACTTATATCAGTTCATGATATCCTTAGACTGCATTCAGTATGACTACTATGTGATATTGATGCCTAGTTAAAACCATTTGTGTAAGAAACGAGTTTGGTAATTTTGGTTAACAATTAATAATTATGAAGATAATTCACACATATATTTTATTTTCTAGCATGATATAATAAAAAAAGTAACCTATGTGTGTGAATAAAGAATATTTCTTTCAATAATTATTAAAATAATAATCCCCTAAACCAATGAAATGAATGATTTATAGGGCATACACTAACACTAGCCATCCTTTTCGATAATTACTCTGACCCTAAATAATCTCGAAATTGTCAGTAAGTATTTTATGCATATAAAAGTAATTATCATTTACTAAAATTATTCTTTATTATAAAAGTAGTAGAATGGATGGTATTTTATTAAAATCTAGCCCATCATGAGCATTGGACTCGAGTAGTCACATAGTAATTTCGTGAATATCCTCGATATAATCATATAGCTTACATATGGGTTAAATTCGTACCACATTGATACTAACCTGCTTCTTTATACTTATCCTATCTGTGGTTAACTCATCTAACTAGTCTCTACCTAATTTCGTCCTAAGCTACCACATAATCCACTCACCTAGAAGGTCTCTGTCTAGGTTTGCCTAGGTTACCACACTATAGCTATAGTTAATTATATCATCCTGACCTCCTAGACCATATTACCAAATGCATATTATTATATAAATATAAAATAATGAAAATAATATCCAAATAATCATTTATAAATCATTATGTATAAATCCATCATTAAAATCATTTATAAACATACATGCCAAAATAAATATCAATCTCAACATATTAAAACCACATTTGGCCTCCTAACTTCAATCACACACAATTTAATACCACACAGGCCATACGTTTATATATTTAAAATATAAAATATAAAACAAATAACTAACTTTCTAAAATATTAAAAATATTTAAGTTTGTGAACAATTTTAAAAGAAATGAAAACAATTAAAGTTCACTCATATACACTCATTTGTTATTCCTTAAGCCTTGAGAGTTCTTCTCTCATATTACTAATTACTATTTACACATATCGATAATTTCATCATTTTTTTATACCTTAAATGTAATTAATACAACTAATATGATATGATTATGCTCATTGTAAATTTCCTTTGGTCGACACTTATCAATTGTGGTTTTATCTCCTTATATGGTCATTTATTTGATTTTCACCAATCAAATCCCATAGCCATTCTTACATTACCATAATAATCTCATATTCTAACTTAATCTCTCAAATTATCTCCTAATCCATCAATTCTCTTTATGTACAGTAAACCTTAAGTATCATATTTCATTAAATCTTAGATTTATACTTTAGAAGACTTACTTAAAGCTTGACCAAAGCAGTTAAAAGTTTAAGATTGTTAGTGTATGCCCTAGAAACCATTAGTGTTGTTGGTTTAAGGCTTGTGATCTTGTATTAACTTTTGGTTATCAATGAAAGAATTATTCTTTATTCACATACATTAGCTATTTCCTTTATATTGGCATGCTCATATATAAAGAATGTATGTGAATTGTCTAGATATTTTTATTTAATTGTTAAATAAAATTATCAAATTGTTTCTTACGTATATAATATAGATTGGACAACTATATCACATAGTAAGCGTACTAGTTGTCATCTAATTGTTAGAGATATGCTCTAGAACCACTCCTGTCATATGGTTTTGGGTCATTATTTTTTAAGTATATACCTTTTGTAATTAATTATAAATTATTTATGATTAATTAAATGGTATTATTATATCTTGCATTATGTTCAGTTGCTGATTTCTTTCTTTCTTTTATTTGATGCAAGATATGTACCAGATTGCATTATGTGTCAAGATTTTATCTCTAAAGAGCTATAGATATGAGTACAGAATCTTCGATTTAAATACATTCTAAAACTTGTTCCTGGTTAAGGTAGTGTTACAATGGACAATGATATTGTATGACTAACATGTTTTGTTGCGATCAAGGATTAGTATTGGATACTAATAGTTAGGTGACAAGCCTCATGTCACAAGAGTATGTACCACGTTGGTGAATGTGATACTGTATATGACTGACTACGATAGAATCACATGGGTGATTATCCATAGTCAATGATTCATCGCACAGCCGTACTAGTGTACCTTTAGTCCTTTAACCTGAGACATCACTGTAGTAATCTGTAGTGAGGCACATCGTTCATTTGTCTATATTGGTCTGGGTTAACCACGCCTAGTGAAAGAAGCTTGCTGGCAATGTGTTCTTATTGTAGAGAGCAAGTGATGGTTAAGATGGAATCTGCTGGGTCAGATACTAGAGCTTGAGATCTTATACAGAACTGTCATTTACGGGAACTGAATCTCTAGCTAGGTACATGTGTTCCAAAAAGAAGTTTTTGGATACATGGATCTCGTTTATGATTGAGGTTCTGATCCTATGATCAAGTTAGGGATTTGATGATTTCATGACCCGCACTTGATTGGGAGTCGACAACAGAGGGACCGTACTACATATAAGTACGACTATATGTGTTTACCTGAATTGTTATTCTTTGTGTTCTAGGGGTTATGATATCTTGCTAGAGGTTACTCATGATCATTAGGAACTTCAAATATAAAGGGTTATACCAAAGTGATACGAATGTGTTCGTAGACACTCATATCTAGTTCACGGTGAACTCAAGCGATCACAAACAAAATCTAGAAGTTGTTGATGGATGAAATATATATCATTAAGCTAATTAATGATATTTTGTATTAATGATAATAATATTACTACGATATATCGATTGGTATGTAATTTTATTCTTTATTGTAAAGAATAAAGTTTTTCGGCAAAGACGTGCTGCTACCCGTTGGTCCGAAAAATATTATAGTAGTGTTGGAGACTTGAAATAATATATTTTGATATATCAAATAAATAAATAAATTATTTATTTATTAATTATAATTTATTATCCATTTGTTTACACAAATAAATTGTTTATTTGTTATTTGTTAAATAAAGGTTATTTAAATCAAATGGATACTTAATTAATACTTGGGACAATGGTTGTTGGCCAAGTGTTTTAATCTTGTTTATTCTCTCTAATATGGATTAGATCCAATGGTCATGAATTGTTCATTATCCTTAATTATGGTAATTAAGGTATAAAAGTGGGGTTATTAAATATATATATATATATTGTTTTATTTGTTTTGGATAAAGAAAAATTCTCCACCAATAATATGTATACATATGTTTCTAAATGTTTTTATTTCATTGGTTACTTTATTTATTTTGGTGGATGACACCTAGATGGCATGACAAAATTGATTACAAAATTTCTTTTACCTCTTTGATTTCAAAACATGGAAGCTAAATAATGGTTTTAAAAATTGGTTTTGAATCAATTTGTGTGTGTGTCTCTCTCTCTATATATATATATGTATGGCTACGGTGGATGATGAGCTTATGGTTTTCATTTTTAGCAAAACAAATCAAAACCAAAAGAAATGAGTAGGTTTTTCACAAACACCATTCGGCCATTGAGTTTGTGAATTGAAAAATTTGTTTTCCATGGAACTAAGCAAGGAAAGGAAGAAAGTAAAGGAAATTTAATGTATTCTATAGTTTCTTTCTTCCTTTAACAGCAAGTGTATATGTGTATATATGTGGATATGTTGCTCACACTTGCCAAAACTTGTAAAATTGTTCTGTAAATGTTTTAAATCTCTAACAACCATTCTACCACTTCCATCTTCAACATGCTAGAGTGTGGATACTCTTGAAGGCTTGGAGGAGGACTTCAAGCTTCAATGAAAGTGGATTTGGATGAGTTTTTATTCATTCAAATGGTTAGTTATTCAAAAGTTGAAAAACTACCATAATTACATGCTTAGGGAACTTAGAAAAGATCTTAGAGTTTATGTGATAAACTCCACTTCACTAATGATATCATATGATGATATATGTATGTTAACAATATAGGTATTGCCATAAGCGCATTAGTATAGATTTATAGTTGATAAACTATTATCAAACAGGGCTACATATTGACAAATCGCATAGTATGTATATAGTTAATGATTTATCAATAGATTGCAATATAATCTTAAACCTGATATGTTTACAATTGGACTTTATATAGATGGGTATATTTTATATAATGAATACTGTCACGCCTTAACTCGTAGGTCCCACAAGTGATAACTGGCACAAATTCCTAATAAGCATTCCTTAGGTTCAAAACGCTTACTAAGAACCTGTAAGACTGAAATCATAAACAAATATAATGCATTTCCAAAATAAAAGCTAAAGTACTTCCAAAATCATTTCTTCCAAAACACCCAATCTCCAAAATATATATCAAGAACCACAAACACTTCAATAATAACATGTCAAATCTTTTTCCATAAACTACTTATCAAAATATAAAATATTGAATTTCAAATGATTCAAATCAGTATCCAAGTATCGATACCTTGGTTTTCATTACGTAAATAAAAATATAAATGTTAAACCAAAAAACAGCTCTAGTGGTCTAGACTTTTCTAAGTGAGTCAGTTCCAGGATATACCTGCGGCTCTCAACCAGAAGGATCACCACCACCACTAGCAGCCAACTAAGCGAACCTAAAACTAAAAGGTGAGAGGGAATGAGTATACTAAATTATACTCTGTGAGTGAACTAAAACAACATAACCACAAATAAATAAAATATGATTATCAGTAAAAAAGCATATATAAGAAAACGATAAATACCTTTTTCTTTTTTTTTTCTTTAGTTTGAAACCATAAATCTTATACTGAAAATTAGCGAGTTGGCTGCCTTTCTCCGAGATAACCCTAGCCTTAGGCATCCCAAGACCGTCAGTGGGTTTTATGTAATAAACTCATGCTATTTATAAAAATAGATTTTTTTAAATGCCAAAAATAAAATATGTATAGTTAAAATTTATAAAACAAGCCCACCACTGACGTTTGCCTCAGATTAGCCACAGGGTGACATCTGTAACTAATCCGACGAGACTCATAAATGGTCAAACTAGCACAATAAATAATCGTACACCCCACTTGTGTAGTCTCCACTCACCTAAACGACCTCTCAATCAGGCCGACCCTAGGCTACCTCCCCTATAGCTACAGTAAATAAGCTTGGCCCATACAATCGTTATCATCAATGTATAAACTTGGCCCTCATGGCCGTCATCACAATATGTATAAATCATAATATGTAGCCTAGTGGCCGTATCATTGCATAACAAACATAAACCTGGCCTACACGGGTATATCATCATACAAAAACATATGCATCAAGTAATATCAAATCCATTTTAAAAATCATATTAAGCGTACAAATACGCATTTTCACATAAATAAGAC
>JAVXUL010044457.1:0-10866 GCA_035590515.1 Trichilia minutiflora
GGTTGACAATTGTGATAAATTAAAAAATATATTTACATTCTCCACTGCAATAGGTCTTCAACAACTTCAATCAATTCATGTGTATGGATGCCAAAATATGGAAGAGATTTTTGCTATTGGAAGAGAAGATGAATTCAACGAAAGTGATGATGTGATTGAACTCAATCAATTACGCAAACTTACACTCCAACTTCTTCCGCAACTGACAAGCTTTTGCTCTAAACTAAATCCTTCTCCTATGCTGCAACAAAGAAGGGACGAATCAACAACTGATAGGCAGTCGAATGAAATAATTTCAGAGAGCGGTTTCGATATATTCGAGACATTTTTCAGCCAAAAGGTTAGTTGTCCATAATTCAATAATTTCATTGTCTACTCTATCAATCTGTTCTTTTCAATTATACACTTTTCTAGTATTGGGAATTATTTTTTTAATAATAATTCTCATTAAATTTTTCCACATAAAATTTATGTTTAAAATTTTATTTCAGTAAAAAATTAATTTAAGCGCCCACCCCACTCCACTAAGAATTTTTTATTTCTTTAAAATTTGTATACAATTTCAATACTAGCACTACAAACAAGTAATTAAGGTAGCATTCTCATTTGTAATTTTTACGTTATTCTATGTTTCTTAATCTCTTTTCTAATGCAATTCTTTATTTATGTAATTATCATTATCTTGAATAGGATTAAAATTTAAAAAAAAAAGTTATATTAGTTTGGTAAATATCTCAATATTTGGAATTAAATATATATAGGTTCTTATCTTAATATTTTATTTCTATTATTTAAATTTCTTTGATTATATAAAACACAATCAAAAATGAAAATTTCTCTTAAAATTAATTTTTATCTTTATTTATTGAATAAACAAGAGAATAATTTGTTAATATACATTGAGTTTACTTATTTATCTATTAACCAAAAGAATATTTTGTTAATTAATAAATGTTAAAGGCTTACATGAAAGACAAATAATACATTTTATTTTATAATTATTTAAATTAGCCCCCATTAAGATAAAATTTTGCTTCTGATCTTTTTTAGTTCATCTTGATAGCAAAATGTTCAACTACATGCAGGTTGTGTTACCCAACTTGGAGACCATGGAACTTTATGGAATAAAAAGTGAGAAGATATGGCACAATCAACTTGGAGGAACATCTTGCTGTGTTAAAAACTTAACACAATTGATCGTGAGGAATTGTGATAAACTGAAATCTATATTTTCATCTTCCATGGTTAGTAACTTGGTGCAGCTTCAATACCTTGATATAAGTTGTTGTACTCTGTTGGAAGAGATTGTTGCTCAGGAAAGAGGAGAAGAATCAGCCACTAAGTTTGTCTTTCCACGAGTAACCTTCCTGCGTCTTTGGAAACTACAACAACTTAGAGCTTTCTACCCGGGTTTACACACTTCAGAATGGACTGTTTTAAAGGAATTGGAGATTGATAGTTTTGAGTTAATAGAAAGGATGTTCAGTGCTTCAGATATTTGTAACATCCAGGATTCTAATATTCAAGAGCAACAGCACCTCTTCTTGGTCGAAAAGGTATTCTGCATATTTTAACATTATCTAAATCATAGTAACTGGAACCTGTGTTTGATAATTTGTTTGTTAATCAGGCCTTCTCCAACCTGAAAGAGTTGGAAATAAGCGGAAAGGGTTTTACAATGAAATGGCGGGGTCAGTTTCCGCAAGAACTCTTTTACAAACTTAAGGTTGTTGAGATGTTGCATGATAAGTCAACAGTCCTTCAACTTGGTTTGCTTCAAAGGCTAGAAAAACTGAAACTAGGAGAAAATTCTTTCAAAGAGATATTCTCACATGAACAGATTGATGAACAAGATCGGGCGGTGCTTCAACAGTTAAAATATTTACGTTTGCTATGTTTTCATGATCTGCAGCACTTGTGGAAAGAAGAGTCAATTCTTCAAAATCTTGAAACTCTATTTGTAGGGAGCTGCGACAATTTAATTGATTTGGTGCCTTCTTCAGCATCTTTTCAAAATCTAACAACCCTAGACGTAAGGATGTGCAATGGATTGCTAAGTTTAGTAACACCCCCTACAGCCAAAACTCTATCCCGACTGCAAGAGATGAGGATATATTGTTGCGGAATGATGATGGAAATCGTAGCAAATGAAGGAGGTGTAGCAAAAGATGAGATTGTTTTCAACGAATTGAAGGAATTGCGTCTCAAAGATTTAGAAAGTCTCACAATCTTCTGCTCTGACAATTACACCTTCAATTTTCCATCTTTGGAAGAATTAGATGTGGTTAATTGTCCCAAGATGAAGATCTTCTCTAACGGAGTTTTAAACACACCTAGGTTACAAAGTGTGTATATAAATGATGAAGAGTGTTGGGAGGGTGACCTCAAAACAACCATTCAACATTCATTTAAAAAAAAGGTACATATTCATTCAATAACAATAACTCTTCCTATTTTTGTTACCATTAACTAAATTCAATATTATGTTCTGTATGATTACAGAATGTTGGGAGTTGTATAGAAGATTTAGGTGAGTCTTCAACACAGCATCAAGAATAAGCAGACACATGGCAACCGCTTTGCTTCTATTAGAAGAAGGTAACAGTGACCCTTTGCATTTCCTTCATCTAATCTTTTGAAATTCAATGTCCTCAAAGTTAATAACTTTTATTCATTCTTAAATGTATTTGAATTATGAAATACGAAGCAAGTGTGTATGCTGTCTGGGTTATTTCATTTCATTTTAAACTTCAAATCTATTATATATTTTTAAAAACTCAGACGAAAGGAAAGACAATAAATAAGATAAGAAAGACAATTAAGCATTTTTTTTTGTGTCTGTGTATTTAAAGACTCAAATAAATTAAAAGTAATTGAAAGTCCTTAGCTATTTGTTTATTGTCATTACTATTGTTCTATTATTATTTTATTCTTGCCCCTATTTGTTCTATTGTCTCTTGTTTATTTCATTTTATTTAAATTTCAAATCTATTTATTTTTAAAAACTCGTAAGAAAGAAAAGAGAACATGGTTCAGGATTGTGCAAAAGTTACAAGCTTCAAATACAGAGCCTAAACAAGAGAAAGAGAAAGAAGAATTTCAGCAATGGCAGCCTTCTTCGAACTCAACGTTGATGCTTTTGTTTTTCCTAACAACACTAATGCATGGTTGGGTTCGTATAATTAAGGAATAAAATTGGAGATTTTCATGCAGCAATTACCCATCATCAACCTTGCAATAATAATGTGGATTTGGCAAAAGCTCTAATAATCCTAGAAAGACAAATGGTAAAGCTTCAAATTTGTTTGAATTTATTCATATTGCAAAGGGTTGTAACGCAGTTGTTCATCATCTAGCTCAATTTACTAAAAGAATGTGCGTGTTTGTTTTTACTTCTATTTTAAACAAGTACAAGACTCACTCCTTATGATTGCTTGGACAACTTTTTTCTTCTACATTTGTCATAGGGTTGTTTATAATTGCTTGGACTTAGGGCTTACAGGTAATTTACTATTGGGCCCGAGTCCAATAATTAAAAACTATTGTAGTAATACCCATATAATGGGTCACAAGTTTGCTTATCATCGGAAAACTACGTGGATTATATTATTGATCCTACTCATTGTAATTTTAAAATGATTAATTATCTTAATCATAAATTAGGTATGAATTTTTTAACATGTATAATTAATGTAGGATGAGTTGAAATTACTTTTAAAAATAAAGAAAATTATTATAAAAAATATAAAAATAAAAATGAAAATGAAAAGCATTCTAAAATACGTGTGAATAATTCTAATTAATGATAAAATTATTAAAGTTGACAATTTAAATTATTTTATACAAACCGATTCGTTTAATGCTTATGTCAAAAATTAAAATTATAATCCAATACAATTATTAAACCATTTGTAATCATATCACTTATTTAAATTTTATTTTGTACCAATTTATAGTAAGTTTAATTGAATATTTTTTGTTTAGGTAATTTATCAGAGTCTAGTCAAATGACCTATGCTCATTGTTTGGAGATACTTTATTTCCCAAGTTCAGTATACAGTGACATCATCATCCGAGACCTTCCTCCACAACACTTAAGAAGAAATCTTTTGGGTTACGTCATCATCTGAGACTATTTTTTTGGATAAAGTAAAAGTCTCGGAATATCCCTAGATTGGATATATTCCTTATATAATCATATAGGAGTTGTGATATACTATCCGAAACCTGGGACTTCTCGGTATGCATTATTTGAGACCCTGGACTTCTTGGTATGAGTCACCTGATCCTATCAACTCTCTAGAATATTCACTGATATATGTGACTAAGTACTATCTTTATGACAATCACATCTCATGATTCGCATAACAAACTTTTAGAGGGAGCCAATGAAAGAGAGACACGTGGATACAGTTATGGTTTCAAATGATTAAAAGGTAACAGAATCCGAAAATAAGAGGAAAGTTCATTCCATTCACAGGTAAAGAATATACACACTGAACATTCAGATATTTTTTCTCGAATAAGCTTTCTCTCTGAATCTATTTGTGTGTTCTCTCTTTCTCTCTCTCTCTATTCTTTTAACTCTCACATATAAGTAAAACCCTTACTGATTTAAGCATTGGAGGATTTTCGTTGAGAAACCAGCTTTACCCCTAAGAGTTCCTATGTTTTGTAGACGAGAGCTTGCAGAGAGTAAACAAACTTGAAGAAGAAGACGCTGGTGCACGAGATTGAAGACGAGGGATCAATTTCTTGCATCAATATTTGACGTTGTCTGTGGGGAAAAACGAATAAAAAGCTAGCGAACCACCAACTTTATCGAAGATGAAAATCGCAAGAGTTTATTCAACCTAGAGGCATGCATCAGAATGAAGAAATCTAGAAGGAGATTTTATTGACATGACAACTGCAATAAATAAAGATCAGAATCTGTTGGAGCGAATTCCATAATATGAAAGCTCTAGATTTAACTTGAGAACTATTCATACTCTCAGGCCCCAACATGTGAGAGAAATAGATGAAGTAGCCTAGTTACTGTAACAACTTCGGGACAGCGAACAACAACATTCAAAAAAGAATCAGTAAATACAAACGTTGATTAAGGAGATTGCAGAAATGAAAAAGATGCTAAGAATGGGGTCGTTGGGCCTAGGAATACCAGTCGAAGCAATGGAAAGCAGCACCCCACAACCAGATAAGGTTGTAAAAAGTAATGATGGAAAGAGAGAAAAAGCTTGAAAAAGGAAATACACTGCTGTTGAAAAAGGGAAAGGAAAGGTTACGAAGGGGCTTTTAGTGAAAAAGATGGGAGGTAAGAATGAGAACGCACTTTTCAAGATCCATAAAAGACACCATTAAAAATTCACTCATTTTTCTTAGAGTCTAAAGAAGAATCATAAGAAGTTCCTGAAAGCCAGTTTATCCCCTGATGATATGAGGGTAGTTCTTGAACAAAAATGAAAGAAGGAGCGCGAAACTTTCAAACATCCTCATTCCCATCAAAAGGAGGATTGGGAAACTATTACCAAGAAAAAAGATATTGAGGTCTTAGTGAGGAAATTGGTTGATGAGATAAATAGTAAAAAAGTACGATCCTGAGGTGAAAATGTTGAGTCTACTCAACAAAAGGGACCATATGCAAAATCTCCTTTTACTCCTAAGCTTATGAGCTTAACTTTACTCTGGAAGTTTAAAATGTTCCAAATCACCTTGTTTTTTGGGAGGACGGATCCTTTTTCACACATAAATTTTTTTGAAAAAATGATGTTCATCCAAGGTCTGAAATAAGATCAAATGTGTCATTTGTTCCCTTCAAGGCGAGGAAGTGGTTTGTCAGTCTAACTCTGGAAAGTATCCAAGATTTCAAACAACTGTATCACATTTTTATAAGGGAGTTCAGAGGGGCTATTTTCAATTCCAAAACTTTAAGTTCTTTATTATTACTCAAATAAGGAAATAGAGAAAGTCTACGAAGCTTTGCTAAGAGATACCATAAAGAAGTGCTTGAGTTAGGAGCTTTCCATCATCCTTTAGCTTTGGAAAGCCTGAAATAAGGATTAAAGATAGATCGGGCATGGTATACGGTATGTAAGTCCTTTATAACTACATATGAAGTTGCTCGAAGGAAACTGTTGAATGAAATAGAAGTGGAGAACCAGGTGATGCTGAAGATGAAAGAGGAAAAGATGACAGGAGTTCTTCCGAGAAATGATAGTCGATTCAAGAGGCCAGAGAATAAGAAATAGAAGAATCAGTAGAAAAGGACTTCTGAGATGAACCATGGAAGAGATCGTGCACCTGAATACTTCAGGGTAAAAAGACGTAGAGAAGATCCTTACGTCGAAAAAAGAAGATCACCTTGGAGGAATGATCCAAGACGAGTGGCGCAAGTGCAAGAAAGAAAGAAGTTCACCCCCCTGAATACACCTCTTTGACAAATACTAAAAGAGATAAAAAGACGGAGAACACTTTTGTTAGAGCCTCCCCCGATCAAGTCAAAACTAATCGAAGATACGAAGAATAAGTTCTGTGAGTTCCATCAAGACATCGGACACCTTACAGACGAGTGTTATGATCTTCAAAATTAGATTAAGGTTTTGGTCAGAATAATTATGAGACTGAGTTTGTGATAGATGTTGATGACAAATCACAGGATTGGAGACAGGGTCAAAGGAGAAACGATGCGATGGTAATCACAGAGGGCCCTACTTTACCAAAAAATTTCAATAAGTCTCAAAAAAATTATTCTCGATATTCATTATCGAGTTCAAATATTATTTCCTATGTGATGAATATATGTGCCAAAAAGAGATCGAAGGTAGCCTTAGTGCCAATAATATTTATAGATGAGGACGAGTATGGAGTCTATTATTCGCACGATGATATCTTTGTAGTGACATTGACTGTGGATACTTCTCAAGTCGGAAAGATCCTGATTGATACAAGAAGTTCAATCAATATCATTTTCAAGAAAATTCTAGATTCTTTGGGTATTAAGGATCTAAAATTGAAGCCTGCCGAGATCGCATTACATGGATTCAAGAAATCTTGTGTATACCCCCTAAGAACAGTGCAATTACCAATAACAATGGGAGATAGATTATATCAAAAGACGACTATGGTGGAGCTTCAAGTTGTAGATCTTAAGACGCCATACTCTATAATATTAGGAAGACCCTTTTTCAGATCCACCAAAGCAGTTGAAAGTATTTACTATTTGAAACTTAAGTTTAGAATAGGAGATGGAGTCGGGATTGTAAGAAGAAGTTAAAAGGAGGCCTAATTCTGCTTTGCTACGACATCAAGGAGATCTTATTGCATTCACAAGCGTTCGATGAAAGAGGTGATGGTGGAACAAGGAGAAGATGATCAGTAGAAAAGAATATATCAAAATTTAGATGAAAAAGTTGATCAACAACATAAATTACCGACTACTGAGCCTGTGAAGGAAATGGCAGTTATAGTGTTGGATAATGAATGGCCCGAAAGAACAGTGAAGATTGGGTCTAAACTGAAACCCGAGTAAAAAATATCTCTAACTGAGGTACTGAGGCAAAATACTGATATATTTGTCTGGTCACATGATGACATGTCAAGAATCAACACTCGAGTTATCTCTCACCGTCTAACTATGAATCTAAAATTCAAACCCGTGACCCAGGAAAGGAGAATATTCAATGCTGATCAGAAAGAATCCATTAAGGTAGAAGTATAGAAGCTTTTAAAAGCTGGATTTATCCGAAAAGTGCATTATCCCGAGTGGATTGCTGTTGTGGTAATGGTGAAGAAAGCCAATAAAAAATGGAGGATGTTTGTGGATTTTACTGATTTGAATAAAGCATGTCCGAAAGATAACTTTTCGCTATCGAAAATAGATCAGTTGGTGGATTCCAAAGTAGGACATGAACTTTTGAGATTTATAGATGCTTTCTCGGGGTACAATCAAATTAAAATGCATGAGCCTGATTAGGATAAGACTGCTTTTATCATTGATTACGGCTTGTACTGTTATAAAGTCATGCCTTTCGATTTGAAGAATGCTTGAGCAACATTCCAAAGATTCGTTAATAGGGTCTTCAAGCCCTTAATTGGGTCAACCCTAGAGGTGTATCTTGTGATATGATTACAAAGTCTGTGAAGACTTATGATCATGCAAAACATTTGGAAGAGACTTTCTCCTATATGAGAAAGTTTAGTATGAACCCCAAAAAATACTCATTTAACATTGGTGCTGGAAAGTTTCTCGGCTACATCATTAGCGAGTGAGGGATTGAAGCCAACCCTCAGAAAGTGAAGGCTATCATGGATCTAAAACCTCCTACGACGGTGAAAGAATTGTGGAGCCTAACTGGGAGATTGGCTGCCTTGGGCAGATTCATTTCAAAAGTTATAGATAAGTGTTTCTCTTTCTTTCAGATGATGAAAAAAGGAAAGAAAATGGAGTGGGACGAGAATTGTGAGCAGAGTTTCAAGGAGCTTAAAAAATATTTAGCTCACGTTCCACACCTTATTAATCCTGAGAAGGAAGACATTCTGCAGTATATTTAGCTGTTAGTGATTACTCAGCAAGCTCTATTTTAGTTAAAGAAGATATTGATAAGGTAAAAGGCCCATTTATTATACAAGGAAAAGTTTGTTGGATGCTGAGACAAGATACACTCTAGTAGAGAAGCTTGCTCTCTCACTTGTCACTATTGTCAGAAAGCTACGTCCTTACTTTCAGGCACATCAGATAATTGTGTTGATAAATCAGCCACTAAGACAAATCTTACACAGACCAGATTTTTCTGAACGATTGGTGAAGTGGTTAGTAGAACTTAGTGAGTATAACATAGAATATAAGCCTCGGAAGGCCATTAAGGGACAAGCATTGACCAATTTGGTAGTAGAGAGGATAGTAATAGAATAGTTAACTATACTACAGGTCTCAGACACCAACCACGCTCGAGACGAGACCAACATCTCCAATCCTAGTGCCTCGGAAGAATTTTGGCAATTGTATATTGATGGCGCTTCCAATATCTAGGGAGATAGAGCTGTTATAATTTTAAGAAGACCTAAAAGGGAGGAAGTCATATACTCTTTGAAGTTCGATTTCAAAGTGACTAACAATGAAGCAGAGTATAAAGCGTTGATCGCTAAAATCAAGCTAGCTCAGGCTTTGGAAGCCTTTACCTTGAGCATAAACAACGATTCACAGTTGATTGCCAATCAGATCAAAGAACAGTTTTAGGCTTGGGAAGATAACATGTAAGCTTACTTAAGCCAAGCCAGAAAGCTCTTGGAGACATTTTAAAAAGTTATATTGAAACAACTCTCTAGGTCCGAGAACTCCAGAGCCGATGCCTTGGTCAAACTAGCTTATACCTTCAAGGAAAAAGATCCTGCCTCAGTGCCTATAGAGATTGTAGTGTAAAGGAGTGTGGACTTGAAGAATAATTATATAGCTACAATGCAAGAAACTCCTGACCTGACATGGATAAAGAAGCTCAAATCCTACATTCAACATAGAGAATTATCAGTTGACAGAAACGAGACAAGGAAGATAAAAAATAGATCGGCTAGGTACGCAGTTATTAATAATGTATTATATAAACATGATTTTAGCTTGTTATATTTGAAATATTTGAGACCAGATGAGACTACTAAAGTTCTAGAAGAAATCTACGGTGGAATCTGTGGAATCTATAAAGGAGCCCGCTCCCTCATGTACAAAATCCTTAGACAAGGGTATTATTGGCCAACAATTTCACAAGATGCTTCTCAGATTGTTAGATTATGCTACAAATGCCAAATCTATAGTAATATTCTGAGACAGCCACTGACGGAACTCTCTTGCCTATCCAGTTCTTGGCCCTTCTCTCAACAGGGTTTAGATTTAATCGGACCACTACTGACTATCTGAGCCAACATCAAGTATGTAATAGTGGTGATCAATTATTTCACAAAGTGGGTGAAAGCGGAGTTCTCTACAGTATAACAGAGAGAAGATAATAACCTTTGTGAAGCAGAACATAATATATTGCTTTAGAATCCCACAAGTTCTAGCGATCGACAATGGGAAGTAATTTGACAATGCCAGATTTAGAGAATTCTGCTCAGATTTCAATATTGACCTGAGATTTACTACATTAGCTCATCCTCAAGCTAATGGACAAGTGAAAGCTGTTAACAAAATAGTCAAGAAGGCCTTGAAGAAAAAGCTTGGGAAACACAAAGGAGTGTGAATCGATAAGCTGTTTAAGGTACTTTGGGCTTATAGAATAACCCCCAGAGTTGTAACAAGTGAATCTCCATTTCTTCTAACTTTTGGATATGAAGCTATGATCCCAATTAAAATTGACGTCCCAACTTTTCAAGGTTAAAACTATGACAAAGGGAGAATGAAGTCAACTGAAGACTAGACCTGGATCTTTTAGAGAAAAAACAAGATGAAGCTATAAAAAGAACAACATCCCACTAACAAAAGATGGCTAAATACTACAATCAGAAAATCAGATGCTAAGCCTTTTAGAGAGGGGACTTAGTTATCAGATGAGTAACCCTCAATTCAAAACTTCCAGGTGAAGGGGGGTATTTGGAACCAACTGGGAAGAGCCATACAAAATCACTAAAGTTCTCAGACCTGGAGTCTATAAGCTGGAAACCCCGTATAGAGTACGAGTTAGAAAGACCTAGAATACTGAAAAGTTAAGGTTATACTATCCCTGATCCGACTCATTGGCTCGACCCTTTGATCCGACACTTGGCATTATATATATCTATCTCCTAAAGATATAAGACCCTGTGTAACGCCCGGTTCCCTAACATAGATAAGTATTCATTTTAAGGGTAGCATTACAAATCCATGTAGTCATTATTATG
>JAVXUL010044467.1:441-10866 GCA_035590515.1 Trichilia minutiflora
TCCAATCCGGTTCAGGTTGAGTCTGATCCAGTTCGGTTTGGTTTGGTTCAGTTCGATCCAGTTTGGTTAGATTCGATTCAGACTGACACAGACCCGATTCAAGAAACTCGGTTTAGTTAGATTCGATTCAGTCAAGATCTGATTCAGTTCGAACCAACTCGATCCAGCCCAGATTCGGTTCAACAGACGGTCCAATCTATCCAAACCCCCTGGTTCCAACCATTTTCGATTCGGTCAAAATCGATAGAATTTCTTCAACCCAGTTCAGGGCCCAAATCAACTTTGATCAAGGTAAAATTTGGTCCCCCAAGATTTTTCAGTGTGCCGGATTGATCTGTGACCTTAGAATTTTAATTTAAAAACTCAAAATTTAGAAATTTGTGGAAGTACAAGGAAACAACATCGATAAATACTAGCCTTGAGCTACCTCGGCTTGTTAACACATAGAATAAGGATTAGTTTCACTATTCTTGACTTATTTGTACAAGAAATAAATATTTTTAGACAAATTAGAGGACTTAGACTGTTACGACTTACAAGGGTACTTAAAGCTTTATAGACCGTGTATACTCGGCAATTATTTAAAGAAAAGAGGACTATTCTAGCTTCGGAGCAAAGCAAGGAGAGGAATCCTAAGAAGTCGTACTTACGATCATATCTGAACAATTATAAGACTATGTTATTATAACCTAATTCACTGTAAGTTAAAATTTACGTAGTTTTATTTATTTGTTTGTTTGTTTGTATTATTTTATACACATATATATGACTAATAAAAGTACCATAAATTTGCTAAGAGTAGAGAGATTAAATAATATAAATTACAATATATGAAAAAGAAGAATTTATTATTTATTAATACATGAGAAAATATTGTTTGTTATTAAGAAAGAAAAACCTGCAAATTTTACAGCTTTGAATAAATGGAAAGAAGATAATGAATTAGCTAAGGCTATGATTCTTAGTAATATGCAAGATGATTTAATTCCTTTATATAAAGGTTATAATACTGCTAAAGAAATTATTGATGTATTAGATAGTAAATATAGGCCAAAATCTGATACATATATACAATTAAAATTAGCTGAGTTTAATAGCCTTTGTATGAATGAAAATGATAGTATAGTATATCATATTATAAAGATAGAGCTATTAGCAAAAAATCTTTTCAATGCTAGTCATAAAATATTTGATAAGATACAGGTGTCGATCCTTCTAAATAGTCTACCAAGGGCATAGAATCATGTTGTAACCTCAATAACATATGGACAAATAAATTTGTCCATGACAACATTGTCAGCTATATTTATAGTTGAAGAGGTTCGGATGAATAAAAAAAAGGAGGAGAATCACTCCAACAACCTTCTTATGGCAGAAAGTACATAAAATAAAAAAGGAAAGCCAAGAGAGAAAAATTCCAAGCGAAAGAAAAGATCGTGGAAGCTTGGATGAAAAAATAAAGGAAAATAAAAAGCAAAGGAAAAATGGTTGTTTCATATATAGGGGTACTAGTCATTTCAAGGCTTAGTGTCCTAAACGCAAGAATAAGAAAGAGATTATTTTGATGATTTCAGAGGCACTCATTGTTGAATCACAAGATCAATAGTGGATGGATTCGAATGCTATTAGATATATGAGTAATGATAAAAGTCAATTTGTTACTTTTGAAGAAAAGGCACTCGAGAGACATCGGTTATACATGGCCAATAATATATATGTTGATGTTCAAGGAATAGGGAATTATAAAACCTCATCTATAGACACCACCATTATTTTGAAAGATGTGTTGTATACTCTATCTATGAGAAAAAATCTGATCTCGGTATCTGTTTTAGAGAAAAAAGGTTTTGAGATTAGATTTAAATCAGGGTTTGTGACTATAGAGAAAAATAGTCTAGTAATGTTAAAGGGTAAAAGAATTGATAACATGTACTCAATTGGTTCTACAATGAATAAAACTTCTTCTTTTGATTATGTTTATATGTTAAATTCTAATAATGCTTTAGTTTGGCATTTAAGACTAGGTCGCATAAATATAAATAAAATTATAAGAATATGTAATAAAGGAATGCTTCCCCAAGTAAATGTGGATAATTTGATATATATTAATCATGTATTAAAGAAAAAATGATGAGAAAATCTTTCTCGAATCATTGAAAATCCTCAGATTTACGTGAAGTAATGTATTTAGATTTATATGGACCTATGAGAATAAAAACATATACAGGTATGGAATATTTCATCACTTTTGTTGATGATTATTCTAGATATGGACATGTATATTTTCTAAAGCATAAATCAGAAGCTTTGGAAAAACTTTAAAAATATAAAAAAGAAATAAAAACTCAAGTGGGTCGATCAATCAAAGTTTTAAATAGTGATCGAGGTGACGAATATGAAGATTTTGATGATTTCTACAAAGACAATGGTATAAGGCACATTTATAAAATGCCTTATAGTCCACAACAAAATGGTATAATAGAAAGAAGAAATCAAACACTATTAGATATGATAAGATCAACGATATCTTATTTAAAAATATCTTTATATTTTTATAGAGAAGTATTATCTATAGCAGTATATATCTTAAATAGAGTTCATACAAAAGCTAAATTGTTAACTCCATATGAGTTATGGATGAGAACCAAACTTGATTTAACAAAGTTGAAAGTTTGGGGATACAAAGCCCATATTTTTATTCCTAAGATTTTAAGGGACAAGATTTGTACTAGAATATAAGAATATAAATTTATTGGGTATATTAAAAATGGGATTGGTTATCGATTTTACCATCCTGAAAAGGGTCTTATAGAAAGTAGAGATGTTGTGTTTATGGAAACCATAGATAAAGTAATCTCTGATCAACAACTTGAGCTTCTTGATGAAAATTACACCATTGCTACTGCATTAAAATTTATCGGTAATAAAGAGACTGATGATCCCAGTACTTTCACATAATTAAGTAAAGATATACAGGTTAGTGAAAGGAAAAGAAAACAGGAACCTTCTCAATAGTTAAAAGATTATTATGTCTTTAGCATTGATGAAGAAAATTAACTAAATGATTATCCCAAAATATATAGCGATGCTGTAAGACAGTTGGATTCCAAAGAATGACAATTAGCTATGTAAGATGAGTTAGAATCTATTGAAAAGAATAAAGGTTGGGAATTAGTTGATTTACCAAAAGAAAGGAAGCTCATTGGTTGTAAATGGGTATTAAAGAAAAAGTTAAAGATTGATGAAAGTCTAGATAAATATAAGGTTAGATTGGTAGCTAAAGGCTATACTTAAAAGCCTAGTATAGACTTTGTTGATACTTATTCACCAGTTGCTAAATTCACATATATTCGAATTATTATGACAATTATTGAAAACTGGGATCTTGAATTACATCAATTGGATGTGAAGATTGCATTTCTAAATAGTAAATTAAAGGAAGATATTTATATGTCACAACCAAAAGGTTTTTTTAATAAAGGACATGAAAACAAAGTTTATAAATTGAAGAAGTCTTTATATAGACTTAAGTAATCATCTAAACAATGGTATTTAAAATTCCATAAGGCAACCTTAGATTTAGATTACAAAATGAATCCATTGGATCATTATATTTATAATTGAAAATATCATAATAAAATATCTATACTCTCATTGTATGTGAATGATATTTTATTGGCTAGTAATAGTATAAATATGATCAATGAAACAAAATCATATCTAGGTACCAAGTTCGACATGAAAATATGGGTGAAGCATGTTATGTACTGAGAATTAAAATTACTAGAGATAGAAAGTCTAAGATGCTATATCTAGACCAAGAAAATTATCTAAAAAAAATATTTAAACGATTTAATATAAAAAATTATAAGCTGGTATATACACCCATATGTAAGTCAACGATTTTGAGTAAAGATTCTTGTCTTTAAAATACAATCGAACTAGAAGAAATGCAAAGAGTACCTTATGCTCAGGCTATTGGAAGTATGATGTATGCAATGACTAGTACAAGACCAGACATAGCACATGCAGTGGGAGTGGTAAGTAGATATCAATCAAATTCAAGAAAGAACATTGGCAAGTAGTTAAAAGGATCATCAGATATCTGAAAGGAACCAAAGGTATGAAACTTTACTTTAGTTTGCATGATTTAAAACTTGTTGGATACTGTGATGAAAATTTTGCAGGAGACCTGAATAATCGAAAATCAACAAGTGACAATGTGTTTTTATATAGTGAAATAGTAGTTTTTTGGTTAAGTAAAAAACAAGGCTGTATTGCCAAGTCCACAATGAAAACAGAATATATATCTTGTAGTGTAGTAGTTCGCACAGTTGTAGGGATAAAAAAGGTTCGTTGACAATATAGAAACAGGTTTAGCAACCTGTAGCTATATTCTGTGATAATAAGTCTGTTATCTATTTAATTAAAAGTAGAGAAAATAACTCCAAAAGAAAACACATTGATATAAGTTATCACTATATTTTAGATATAGTGGAGAGGAGTGAAATTAAAGTCGACTATGTACCCTCAAAAGAGATGGTAATCGATCTTATGACCAAAGGATTGTCTTTGGAGAAGTTCAAAGAGCATGTAACTATTATGGGTTTGAATCATCTAGATGTGTAGTTAACATGCGAAAAAATATCAATTGTTAAGTATCAGAGACGCCTGATAAAATAATAATACAACTCTATCTGATTTAATTATGTATATTGATCGGAGAAAAGATAGTGGACATTGTAGTGAGGATACAAGGGTTACAGTAAATCATCTTGGATGTAAAAGTTTGTATAGAGACATCAAGATGAATTTATGTAACACCGGACACTTAGTGTATAAGTCGTCTTAGAAATTAAGTACGAACAGTATTTTCTTAATTTCTATTATGATATCATTTTACGATTGTAAAATGTGTATACTATAATTTTGTGGATTAGTTATAATATGGCAATGATGATTGGTTGTACGCACAAGATATTTAGTCATCGGAATTAAACTATGTCACTTTGATCAAGTAGAAGATTGTTGCATGATCAAAGGTCACATGCAGGGATAATTCTATGAAAATACGTTGTATTGAAAGGGTGTAATGTTTCCATGTGTTGTGTCATAAGTTGTGTCCAAATAAAATAACACAATTGGCCATGGTATAACTGCCATTTTATAGATTATAAATAGGCAGTAGAAGGTATAGGAGAAATATATAAAAATCATTCACAAGCTCAAGTCTTCCAAAGAGAATTGTGAGAATTCTTTAAGTTCTATGTGATCCGTTCTGCCTTCAAGTGTTTGGACAACTCTGCCTACAACCACTAGTCTCACAACGGTGATCATCGCAATCCTATACATTTCCCCAAATTCTCTGTGAACACCATATCATCTGGGATAGATAGCATTTCTCATCAAAACAGAGAAGAACAAGAAAATACTTTTAAAGTCAAAAAATCAACCTTTAACGTGATTCTCTAAATTTTTTAGTGTACAAACTTATCATAGATAAGCAAAATGAAACTTTTTAACAAGAAGCCCTGAATATACATAACTAACAAATGCCTAGAAAATGAAATCACTCAAATAGATTAATTACAAACCCAAAAACACTTCAAATCAACAAATCATACATAAAATCAAAACCCATTAATCCAAAATCAACTATGAGTTAATCAAAGTAAATCAAAACAAATTCACATAGAAAATTAACACAAAAATAAATTAATACACCAAATACACACCTGACTGGAGGATTTAGATACAATAGATTTTAGATTGTGATGATCAATTTTAGTCATGAGTGTGATGTTGAAATCACCTCCAAGGAGTGTGGCTTATTGGCATGAAGCACATAACTTAAACAACTAGATCATGGGTTTGAATCTAGTAGGTGCAATTTCTTATAAGTGTTTAAGACAGTCAACTCATTTCAATCCAAAAAGAGGTGTTTTGGCAAACAAAGTTTTCACATGTACAAAAAAAAAATGTTGACAAATCTATACCTCCAATTGATCAAATAAGTAAATAAAGATTTTGAGAAATTGATTAGACTTACTTGGAAAAATTTTGTTAGGGCTTTGAAAGATCAAATAGGTAAACAATATCACATTCCTGCAAATATTCATAAATTTTTTGTGAAATTTTTCACTTTTGGTCTTACTTGTATTTATATGCATTAACATAAAATATAGAATGTTTTAGATTTGAGTCTTAAAATTAAAAGAAAATAATTTATTCTGCAGAAAAAATAATAAAAACTACTACAATTCTAAATTTAAGTGGACGAAAACCATTAAGATTGAACAAGATTAAGCTTAACTGATTTTTATAAAAATGGTGTTGGATATTTGGGTATAGAATTGAAGTGAACCGATTGATTGACTCGGTTTTAATTTTATATTAATTTGACCTAATTTTGTATTGTTTAGAATGTGTAATCTTATAAATTTTTTTAAAATATAAACTTTGAGCTATAACTTTTTAACAAGTAAAAAATTATTTATGCACAATAATAATATTAATGTTTATTGTTTATACAATTCTTTTTGTGTTTAATTTTACTATTTTATTATTTCTAATTCTGCTCGCATTGGTTTTCAATTTGATTTGATTTTTTTAACCAAACTGCATCAAATTTGATTGATTATTAGCAACCAAACCGACCAACCAGAGCCAAGTTTGGCTTTCATTTCATCGGGGTGCTCCACTGCTCCACGCCATCATCATTGCCATATGTATATATACGTATTTAGCTTAATAACATTTTCGTCGTTAAGATTTTGTACTTTAATATTTAAAGACACACTATAGTAAATTTTAATAAACCTATCCTTGCCATTAGGCTTCGTTCAAATTTATGCTGCAGTTACTTGTTTGCCCTTTCTTATAAAACATGTTTAACAATTCTATCCCTCAACTTTAAAAATTTTAACAAATTAATCCTTTCAAATATAATATAAAAAAATATTAAGTCCTATTTATCAATGTAATAAACAAATATTAAATAACATTTATTACTAACATCTGCAAATTACATTTAATTCAAAAAAATAAATTCAACTCAAATAAACATTTAATTCAATGGCATGTCTTTGGACCATTTGATAAACTACCAAAAATGATAATCATTTGATGACACTATGAATTGTATTGTTATAGACAAACTCTAAATCATACTATCCAATGTCCTATTCATAGGCTTCATTTATCCATCGATTTATGGATGTGTTATACTATTAAACTTGAGCGAGGCATTAAATAATTTCCACAATGTCAATCGTCTGTCATGATTAGATACTATAAATTTGGGCACTCTATATAATCGAACAACCTTTCGAAAGAATAGTCATACAAAGCTATTAGCATCCGTTGTCTTCTAGGATGGGATAAAATATGCCATTTTTGAGAATTGATCTATAAACACACACACCAAATCCATACCCCTCTACATATAAGGACCAAGTATAAAATCCAAAGAGAGGTCTTTTTAAATACCCTTTGAAATCAATAATGGTGTGTACAACCCTATATTTTGTGTTTGTCCCTTCAAGATTTGACAAGCAAGAGACCACTTGATAAAATATTGCACATCTCATCTCATCCTAGGTCAATAGTATCTTTTCTTCAAAATCTTGAATGTTTTATCTCGGTCCAAGTGTACAAACAATCCAACTCCATGCAAATCCCAAATTAACTTCTGTCATAAAGATATTTGTGGGATATATAATTGATTTTCTTTTATTAGATACTCCTCATAAAGGTGAAAATCTTTGAAAGCTTAATGATTCTTTGCTTTCGTTTACACGTCATCAAAATATGAATCATTCTCATACAACCTCTTCATTTCTTAAAACCTAATGATCTTTCACCTTAAAATTATCATTAAGGTTGCCCTTTGACTCAATGCATCTACCAGCTTGTTTTATACTTCGATTTTATGGACTAATTTGAAAGGAAATTTCTATAAGAATGATAATCATTAGGCATGCTTCTCACTACTAATTCTCTTCTGGTTATTAGAAACTTCAAAGCTTGATGTTTGAAGTGTAAATATACTCTTTACCAATAAGATAGTGCTCTCAATGCCTCAATGTCTGCACAATTGCATAGAATTCTTTGTCATATATGAACCACCATTGTCGGGTGTTACTAAGCTTCTCGCTAAAATAAGCAACAGACTACTTCTCTTAAGACAATATCATCTTAATACCTACTTCATATGTATCACACTCTACCTCGAATATCTTCTCGAAACTTGGTAAGGCTAATAATAACACCATGCAAAACTTCTCTTTAATCAAAGCAAAACTTGATGAATTACTCAACCTAAACGATACAACTAGCCTCCCATACAACCCGTCTCTAATCTTGAAAAACATCTTTCATTCATCCCTAAGTATAATATAGATTTGATGATACTCAGTTTATAGATTAATATTAGAAAACAATGCTAGTTTATACAACTAATCTAGCATGTTATCTAATATCAAGATTGAAAACTTGTATCCAATAGTGATCTTATTGATGATTCGGTTATCGTATATATTTATACAGATTTATACTCTTTGGCATCCTTCATTAGCATAACAATGTCGGTATGGTATACAGGTTTACACTCTTTCGAATAAATCCCTTTACCAATGATTCTTTCACCTTATCTTTTAATACACTACTCCCTTTAAGACTCATATGATAATAGGATGATTTGATAAACTTGCACCCAATACCAAATCTATGCGTTGTTGGATATCTCATTGGTGGGAAACCCTTTAATAAGTTCTCTGGTGTGATTTCTTCAAACTTGACCAATAATGGTTTCACCATCTCCAGAACTTTTATCTCCCCCTTTTTGGACAAACCTTTTATAATCATCAAATGAATCTCCTAAGGGTTTTTTAGCTTTTTTCGGAACTCCTTTCCTAATGAAGTGATCTTAAGAAAGTCTTACCCTTTATTGTAGCAGTCTTAGGCTTTGTTTTCTTAGCCAATGGTACCAAGGTATACCAAACACCCCTACATTATAATTAATACACATTATCCTTTTTTAAATACTTGACATAAGTATTAAATTGCCAAGGTCTCCTAATTAATACTTGACAAGCATCCATGTCAACAATATCATAATACATTTCATCTTGATATCTCTTAATTGAAAATGGCACTTTGCACCTCTCCATTACTCTAATGCCTCCTTCGGATTTAATTTACCCAATTGTGTATAAGTTTAGGTGCTTTTCCACTTCTAAATTCAATCTCCAAACCATCTCTTTCCCAATGATATTTTTTTTATTTCCACTATCAATAATGATGTTAAAGAGTTAAAATTAAACTTGACATTTTATGCGAAATAATTTATATCATTAGCTTATCCTCTCTTACTTCGGTGCCAATATCATCTGCCTTATTATATAAGTTTGGTTATACCCCTATTCCTTATATCTACCATCATTATCATTATTATCAAGTTTACACAATACCTTCTCTATGTCATCTCCCTCACCTTACTTCACCAAGTTCACATTCTTGCTCAAAGGACATTCGTTAAATTGATCCCCTAGTTTGTTGCACTTAAAACACTTTCATGGTGTAAGCTTGGCATAAGGGTTTTATGTTTTTGGTATAGGTGACTCATCAACAATACTTTACCAATAACTTTCTCTGCGTTCCATGTTTTACTCACCTCTCTCTTACTAATTACCCTTTCATCCTTTTTCTCTACTACGACTTTATCCCTCTCTTGCAGAACCCTACTTAACACTTCCTCAAAATAAGTGTTAAAAAAATGCTTTTAAAAATTCAAAATCCTATTACCTCTCTTTAAAATGATAGCCTTAACCTTCAATGCTAAATTCTTAATCTCTGTTACATTCCTAATAACTTGGACTACAATCTAATGCCATATTCCAGGTTTTAATCCCTCTAAGTACCTAACAATTTATTATCCTTTGATTTTTTCAATTTATTCCTCTCTGCTAACCTCAAAAATACCGATGTATAATCATACACTGATTTTGACCCCTAACCATACCTTTGATACTACATGAAGAAATATTGCGCATAACCATCCAACAAAAATCTAGCCCTCATCAACTATTTCATACGATACCATGTATAAATTGGTGCTCTATCTTATTTATTATCACGACCCGACCCATGGGTACCACCTGTGACAATGCCACAAACCTCCAGAGTGTACCCAATAATACAAAATACAATTTGTAGGCCTGTAAGGCTTTTATTTAATCTGTTTATCACAAAAACATTTTCAGACACTTTCAAAATTCATCCTCACACCCAAACATACAATAGATAAATCAAGTCACAAATACTTCTAGTAAATCTGTGCGCACATTAAATAAAACATTCATCGTAAGTAAATCAGTGGGAATCCATCCCCAAAATCAAATACAACAATTATTACAATTCTGTTTA
>JAVXUL010044477.1:0-10866 GCA_035590515.1 Trichilia minutiflora
TATCCTGTGTTATTGGGTACACCCTGGAGGTCTGTGGCGTTGTCACAGGTGGGACCCACGGGTCGGGTCGTGACACACAATAATTGTACTAATGAACCGTGTCAGATTGATCTATTTTTTATCGTACCGGGTCAACCACAGCATAAGCACTGTTTAGGATCGTGCCTGACCGGACACATTAACCCTTTAGGGCTTCCGTTTCACTGGTCGTGTCGCCCGTTTGTCATCTCTATTATCACTCCAGCTCGTTATGTTTGCCATGGGTACAAGACTTAATAATATACTTAAAATAGGTTGAGTTTAGATTCGAGTCCGGGTTTAAGGTTGAGATAAGGATTATGAATATTTTTTCTCCCTGACACATCCAGTTTACAAAACCCTTACCTCCTTTTTTTTTTATATAATTATTAGAACACACAATTAATCTTATAAAACAATAAAAATATATATAATATAAATTTGTGATTTTAGATTTTATAAAATTAGAAAATAAAAATAAATATATTAATAATATATGCATTGAAATTATTATAAATCTTAAATAATTTAATAACTTTTATTACTTTATTTTATTAAATAATATCATCTTTTTTCTTATTTTAATAAATAATATTTAATTTAATTTAATTATTCACTTATAGTTAGTCTATCATATTCCCGTCCATAAAACTCATATGTGATAATCATCATAAGCTCTCGATATATATTCTAAAATCTAGAATATACCTTAAAAATTTGTAAAACATCTATAATATTTGTTAAACAAATCAAAATCATTTATAAACACTTCTTGAATATTCATATCGAAACTATCTAAATTCCAAACTTCTAAATTTAATCCATTTTTACCTATTCCAAAATGTAAAATCATTTATAAACATTATCATATTTACAATTGGTATCTTAAATGTTTTTAAAACATTTACCATAAGAAAATAAATAAAATAATAACTTCTTAAAATATACAAACAAATAGTTCATAATTTCTTTTATAAATTTCTTAAACAAATACATAATTATTTAAACATCCCCAGTAGACTTAAAAATATAGATATGAGTTGAGATCAAGGAAGTACTTAAAAAGACTCTGAACTTTTATGCAATCATCACTGCTCGATTATTAAACTAAACTCTAAATTACCTGAAATTGAAGAGTGAGGGGATAAGTAAATGAATATATACTCTATGAGTAGATAAATATATAAATCAAATAAATAAAAAATATTTAAAAGAATATTTTCAATAAAAAGATGTTTAAATAATCATTTAAGAAAAAGATAAAAAAATTTCAGTTATTTAAAATCATAGCTTATTTATATAAAATCGTCTGGCTATCCTCTTTTCTTAACAATTGCTCTGACTAAGAGGAATCTTACGTTATCAATGAATTTATCTCATGCAAATAAAATCAATGATAATATTATATAAAACTTTTTATATAATGTACAATAATAACAATATGATGATTTTATGAAATCCTTCTGTACTACTGACTTAAACTCAAGTAGTTACGTAATGATATCCATAATTATCTTCGATATAAATATGATTCTCTGGAGAGCAAGTACTACATATCTAAGCACTAGATCACCTAGACAGTCTGTAACATCCCGATCCGATGAGGGCGAGAAGTGGCGTCAGGGCCGATTGTGCCTGAGCAAGGAGCAGCTTCTGGCAAGCTTCTAATATGGCAGGGATAAGCCGAATCCCACATCGGAATGGGAGAGAAAGTTACTGGGCTATATATGTAGAGTTGGAACCAAATTGTCAACAAATCCTTTTTGGATGGGTGGTGGTTTAACTCCAAGAACTACGCAGTTGAGCGTGCTTGGAGGAGAGTAATACCAAGATAGGTGGCCTCTTAAGAAGTCCTCAATAACCCATTCCAAGAACAAAACCGTGAGGCGCCAAGGGTTGGACCAAAGCGGACAATATTGTTAACAGACTTGGACCAGACGTTACAATTGGTATCAGACGTTATTGTTGACAGACGTTATATTGTTGACAGACTTAGACCAGACGTTATATATATAGTTATATATATATGTAATATTATCCACAAGAGGGTTAACATTTTCAAAGATAATATATGGCCTTATATTATTATATGATAATTTAATAATATTAATTATTAAAGGGTATGTTTGGAAATCTGAGGACTTGTTTGACAAGGAAGAGGTCAAACCTGAGTTAAAACATTTAACTTAATTGGACTTTCATGTAATGTATAATAATTACATATTAACCTAAGTACATGATAAACCTATTGGATACATTTTTGATATGATTTTTTATTTGATAAAAAACAAAATCTCTCAAAACTCTCTCTCACATTTGGCTAAGGCTCCTATTGCATTTTATAGTGCAAGTTTGTAGAGGTTTCATACATTTAAAACTTCGTTCATTAACTTAGAAGCTTCATCCATCAATATTATCCTTTGATGAAAGGTATTTTTTTTGAACTCTTTTGATTGTTCTATAAAATCATATATAAGATCCATGAAAAATGACATTGTTTTATCATGCTTAGCTTAATAAATTATCAGATTTGACAAAGGACTTTATCCTTGGATTGCTACATACCTAAAATGGCATAACTCACTTTTTGTTATGGTTGATAGGCTCTCCAAGATGGTTATACAATATAAGAGGACATTAGATGTATCTCATATTGCATAGTTATTCTATACTAAGGTGGTTCGTCTACAAGATTCCAAAAACCATTACTTTTAATCATGGCACTTAATATTTTAGCATATTTTGGAAGGGTTTGTATTATCAATTTAGATCAACTCTATAATATGCAGTATAGTACACCCTCAAATAAATGGACAAACAAAAGTAGTCAATAAGACTTTTAGGAATATTCTCAAAAGCATTTGTTTGGATTGACCAAGGCAATGGGATATAACATTGGCATAACCTGAGTTCGACGTAATAGCGTCAGTCACACATTCACCAAACAAGCACCATTTGATACAGTATACTAAAAGATGTCTAACTATACTCTAGACCTCCATAAACCTATAAAATATCCATAAAGTGTGTAGCAACCCAGAACTTGATAGATTAAGTGCAAATCGTGCAAGTAGAGGTATGATAGCCACTTGAGGCCTTCAACAGCAAATATAAAGCCCAATCAGGCAAACGTAGGTGTAAGAAGACTTTTGATATTGAAGACAAAGTCATTGTATTCCTCCACAAGGAGCAAGTTCTGGTGAATTAGTACATTAAACTATTACAAAGAAAATTTAAGCCTAATATACTATGGGCTATACTCGAGTTCTTCGGGATTTTACTATTAGCTCTTAAGATTATAAAGAAAATCAACAACACTACTTATGTAGTGGACATGCCAAGCTCAAAGAAAATTTCATCAACCTTCAATATTTTGAACCTTTATGTCTATTATCCAGATGGTTCAATTAGACTTGGAATCAAGTCTTTTACAAGTAAAAGAGAATGACATGTGTTGGTGTATACCCTAAGATCCAATAGTTATATTGGATATTTAGGATATAACGTATCATGACATTACTAATTAATATATATATATATATATATATTGGTTATTGTATATATGTGTACTTAATAAATGTAATAATGCCCTTAGAATGGTAGATTCAATTAGTTGAATACTATTCTTAAAATATCTATAGTTAAGTGTTATTGTGGATAGGATAACAATAATACAATAAGACTAATATGTGTAGTGACTGATGATGACATGAGATGTGTCATGATATGAGACATAAAGTCAACATATGAGTACAAGTTAGTGAACTAATGTGCTAAACCAACCCACTATGAGAATGCTATATAGATTATTATATAAGTGTCATAAGCGATTCTCGTGGTGACAATGGTATATGTGATCCTTTGACTTGATATTATCATGGCTCCCAATATAGTGAATGATATATTTTAATGTTTTTAAACGTTATCCGTAATAGGATGAACTAAGAAGAAAATAATTGGATATATCATGAATCGTGTAGAGGGATATATTTGATCAAGATAGAATTTATCTCTTTTATATAACAGAAGTGATATCTTAGGCCCCTTTGATTAAGTATAATTATTAAGATATATTACTTTGCTTAAATGCATCAATATGTGATCTTGATTCATTTAATCAAATAATTATACTCGGGATATCACAAAAATATGAAGATTATGCTAGTGTATGTCATAAAAACCATTGGTGTTGTCATTTTCAAGGTTAATGATCTTGTATGAATTTTATTTATTAATGAAAGAATGAGTTCTTTATTTATATATGTTTACTGTTTCCTTTATTTTTCATGCAAATAAATAAAGAATGTATGTAAATTATTCAGATAAATTTATTTAAATGTTAAATAAAATTATCAAAGTTGTTCTCTACGTACGTGGTGTTGATTGGCAACTATATCACGTAGTAGGTATACTAGTTACCGCCTAAGGATATCATTTGATGATATATGTAGGTTGACAATATGAGTATTGCCATAAGAGCATTAATGTGAAGTTATAGTTTATAAACTATTTATCGAACGTGACTAAATATTGATGGATCACATGGTATGCATATAGTCAATGATTTGTTGATAGATTATAATAGTATGTGTTTGGGTAAAAATTCAGATGACACATGGAGGCGTCCCAGGTAGACAATCTGTCACCCCCAATCCCCGCAATAGTGTCACCTGCCCACCACCCAGGATCCCTGAAGTATGCCTCTTAGGATTCTTGACTCATACCTCTCAGGAACCATGACTGCCTATTACCTAGGACCCCTAACTCACTCCTCTCAGGATTCCTGACTCATGCCCCTTAGGAACCCTGACTGCCCATTACCCAAGATTCCTGACCAACACGGCTCAAGATTCCTGACTGCCTACTTCTCAGGATTCTCGACTACCTCTTTTCATACCATTGTCTCTTGTCCCTTCCAGGATCTTGCTAGCCTCATAAGAAAACCTGACCCCATCATCAGCCCTTGGAGATCACCATAAATGGGAATGATTAATGATCAAAGACCCTGCAGCAAGAAGTGCCGCCCTGACGAATTTTAGATATCTGTCCCATCTTCTGTCAAATCTCAGAAAGTTTAACAGTAGCAGGCTTGATGGACGTCATGTCTCTTAAATAAAAAATGGCTGGCACACTATCCCAAGGCAGGACATCCCAATCATTCCCATTCTCTGATATCAAGTCACTTCACTCATGTCCCAAGGACCCTATATAAGGAGGCAAAATCAGCAGCAAAAGGGGGTTCGAGTTCTTTTTCTTCTTCCTTGCATTTTACTTAAAGCTCCCACTTTATCTTTTCCTTTCGTCGAAATTATTTGCTCTACCTTTTATATTTTTGCTGACTTAGGCATCGGAGTTTTCCCATCAAAAAATACACTTGGTGTTACTCTTAGCTTGTTATTGTTTTGTAGGGACTTGGAGATGAGGCTCTACATTCAAAGATTCGGCCATCAACTTTCTCTGACGAGGATCTGATGACGCTACAGCCATATTCATATTCACACCTCAGTAGCTGGCATTGTATGTGAAAAACTAATGAAAAGCTACTTACAAAATCATTCAGCAAGAAAGAAAGAAGTGGGAGCAACACAGAAAACTTTATAGTATTTTAAGTTTCAGAAAAATGGTAGAACGAAGAAGGAAATGGAGGAATCTAGTTCTAGCGAAAGCACTGCACGCGGTGGTGGAAGGGCCCTATTTACACATGAGGAATGTGCTGTCCCTCCCACCGCAGGTGGATCCCGAATAGAGGATGATCACCTGACCAGAGTAATGGCAAATAAGGCGAATAGACTAGAGAAGGAGCTTATGGAGATTAAAAAATGGATGGCAGGAGAGTCTGCTCGTCTGAGAGAGATGGAAATACCACACACCCCAGAAAGGCGAGAGAGTCGAGTCCTAGGTGACAGTGATAATATAAGGGGATCAGTCGGGGTCGAAGGCCGGATGCCTGGCACCCGATTGACTACTCTACAGAAGGGAAAGGCTAAGCTGACTGAGAGAGTAGTAGAGGAACCTTCAGCCTTCCCAGGTCTTAACACTCCCTTTAAAATCTATAAAGGGCATTATAGGAGAAAGGGTGACCACGATGAGACTATGATGCAGTAAGTGGGACCAGGACAAGGCACAGTCTGGTATTCATGGATATGAGATTCTATCTCAATAAAAAGCATGCTCGAGAGAAGGAGGTTGCCGTGGTCGTTAGTAAAAAAGAAGTAGAGGAATGTGTTTGAAAGATGCTATACGAATTGAAGGCTAAGGGGGGAGTCGAGTTAGGAGAGAAACCGAGAGCTGACAATGTTTGTTCTTCTAAGTTCACCTCTCCTTTCATCGAGAAAATCCTGCAGCTTTGTCTTCCTAAAAAGTTTAAAAATACCGCAGCTACCCCCTTACACTGGAAAATTTGATCCCTTCTTACACCTGGACACATTTCAGGAAATGATGCTGATCTAGAGATTGACTGACCAACATATGTGTTGGCCCTTCCCATTAACATTGGAAGGACCTGCCCGATGATGGTATAAGAATTTGCCACCAGCTTGCATCGGTAGTTTCACTCAATTGGTAACGACCTTCGAAAATGAATTTTGTGCAGCTATGACAATGAGTCGCAACTTGAGTACTCTGCTGTCAGTATGACAGGAGCCCAGAGAGACACTGAAAAGTTTTGTAAGGAGGTATTATGAGAAAGTCATGGAGTTGGGGGCATACCACCACCCTCTGGCGTTGGAAAGTTTGAAGAGGGGTCTAAGGATAGAAAGGGCTTGGTATACCATCCATCGACGGATAGTGGATTCCTATGAGGCAACGCGAAGCGAGCTACTTGACGAAATTGAGATAGAAGGAGAGATGCTCCTAAGGTTGAAGGAGGAAGGTCGGGTCACCCTGACTATGAGAGAACAACACCTAAGTGCTCAACGCAGGGAAAAAGGGGACTATTATAGGAACCTCGGGTGTGACAGAAGAGACGAGAGGCAGAGAAGGCCTCTCCGTAAAATAAGAAAGGATGAGAAGCCCCTCAGATTCTAGCAGGCGAGAGATCACCTCGGGAGGGTGGCTCAAGTAGCCACTCACAACTACATGCCTCTTAGAGCCCCTTTGTCTGAAGTGTACGAGGATGCTCAGTATAGAGGATTACTGGTACCCCAACTCCGAAATATAAAGGTCAGGGTACCTAAGAAGAATAGAGGAAAGTTTTGTGAATATCACAGGGAGAAGGGTCACACTATAGATCAAAGTGATGACCTACGAGCTCATATCGAGGTACTCATCAAGAATAACTACTTCACCCATTATATTACGGATTACCAGCAGAATACCCCGGGTGTGGGATGGCACCCCGAGGATGATAGGTCCCCAAGACCTGACCTAGGTATCCTGATCATCTTAGGAGGACCTATCATCGTAGAACTATCGAATAACGCGCGCAAAATTATGCACGCTATTACCTACCCAGTCATCCATCTGATATGCAAATGATGAACGTACGTGCCGACAAAAAGCCAAGGATTGCTATCATCCCTATCATATTTACTGATGAAGATGAAGTTGGAGTCCACAACCCTCATGATGATGCATTAGTAGTGGCCATGGGGATAGCATCGAAGCAAGGCAGTCGGATCTTGATCAACATAGAAAGTTCAGCAAACATCATCTTTAAAGATACCTTGGATTCTCTGGACATAGAGGATCTAGAGTTGTCCCAAGCTGACTCGGCTCTATACGGATTCAAGGATTCTTGCATTGTTCCCCTAGATCATTATTGTTGCCCGTGACTATAGGCCATAAGCCCTATCAACGGACTGTTATGGTACACTTCCAGGTGGTGGATTTAAAAATTCTCTACTCTGTTATCTTGGGGAGATCTTTCCTCTGAAATACCAAAGCGGTGGAAAGTATGCACTACTTGAAGTTAAAATTCTAAACTGCAGATAGAATTGGAATAGTTAGAGGGAATCAAAGGGAAGCGAGATCCTACTTCACTATCTCTGCTCGAAAAATATATTGCATCCAGGGGAGCCTTTGGAAACAACTACTAGGGATCAAGGGAGACCAGCCCCTGCAGATATTGAGATGACTGACATACAAGTGGCATCTTCCTCCCTTGATGACACTATAAAAAGAGGCATACCTCGAGGTCCAATTTTGGAACTAGTGAAGATCTTAGAGAATATGACGATTGATGGGCGACATCCGAACAAAACAGTCCGAGTGGATAGTCAGCTGACCCTGATCTGAAGCAGGCCGTGATTGCAACCTTAGAGCGAAACAAAGATGTGTTCGCTTGGAGTCATGAGGATATACCTGGGATAGATGCAGGCATTATGACTCATCAGCTAGTCGTCAATCACGCCCATAAGTTAGTCCGATAGAAGAGGAGGGTCTTTAATACGAAAAGGCAGAAGGCCATCTAGGTAGAGGTCGACAAACTGCTCAAAGCGGGGTTCATCAGGAAAACCAAGTACCTCGACTGGCTGGCAAATGTGGTACTGGTGAAGAAAGCCAATGGAAACTGGTGGATGTGCGTCACCTTCACCGATCTCAATAAGACCTGTCCTAAAGATAGTTTTCCCCTGTCTCAGGTAGACTCCACTGTCAGGCACGAATTATGAAGCTTTATGGATGCCTTCTTGGGATACAATTAGATACCCATGCACCTTCCTGACCTGGACAAGACAACTTTCATTACAAATCAGGGGTTGTATTACTACAAGGTGATGCTATTCGGGTTAAAGAACTCCAAAGTAACTTTCTAGAAGATTGTGAACAAAGTGTTCAAGCCACTAATTAGGAGTTCCATGGAGGTCTATGTGGATGACATGATTGTGAAATCCACCAAGGCGGAGGACCATGCTCTCCACTTAGAGCAAGCCTTCTCCCTCCTCAGGAAATACAACTTAAGGCTCAATCCTGAGAAGTACGTATTCGGTGTCAAGTCCAAAAAGTTTTTGGGTTTCATGATCAGTGAACGAGGGATCGAGACGAACTCAATGAAGGTTCGAGCTATAATAGACCTGAGGTCCCCTAGAACCTTGAAGAAATTACAGAGCCTGACTGGAAGGTTAGTAGCCTTCAACCGTTTCATCTCTAAATTCACTGATAAGTGTTTCTCTTTTTTCAGGGTCGTGAGAAAAGGCAAAGGTATGAAATGGAACAAAGAGTGTGAAAGTTCATTCCAACAACTCAAGGTCTACTTGACCTTAATCCCGTATCTGGTCAGCCCTTTGTTGGAAGAGATATTGTACCTCTACCTCATAGTCAGTCAACACGCTGTCAGTTTAATGCTGGTAAGGGAGGATCATCAAAAAACAAAGAGGCTCATCTACTACACCAACAAGGCATCACTAGATGCCAAGACCCGATATGCAGAACCCGAGAACCTGGCTCTGGCACTAGTCATAGCAGTCAAAAAACTATGCCCCTATTTTCAGCACATGAAATAATGGTGCTCATTGACCAGCTGCTCAGGCAGATTCTTCATCAAACTGATATATCCGAAAGGTTGATCAAGTAGTCGGTAGAGTTCAACGAGTTTGACATCAAGTTTCAACCCCAAAAAGCTATCAAGGGGCAGATGCTGGCAGACTTCATGGCTGAGCACACAACTGAAGGAATCCTGACTATTTTATATTAAGACAAACATCGACCAGACGCCATGGGAGTAAGACAGCCCAATCTCAGAAACCCCCCCGTGTGGCACTTGTCCATTGACGGGTCAGCCTGCATCAGTGAAGGCGGAGTAGACGTCATCCTAGTCGGCCTTAAAGGAAAGAAGGTTATGTATGCTTTTAGATTTTCTTTTTCTGTTACTAATAACAAAGCAGAATATGCAGCTTTATTGGCAGGACTAAAAACAACGTTGGAGATTGGGGTACGTATTCTCACCGTCAGCAGTGACTCTCAGCTCCTGGTAAACCATGTGAATGGTACTTACCAGGATTGGGAAGAGAACACGAGGGCTTACCTTTCAATGGCTCAAGAGCTAATCAGCCAATTCACTAAGGTGGAACTGCGAAGAATTCCCCGATTCAAGAACCTTCAAGCTAACGCATTGTCAAAGCTCACCTCATCAATGACACGAGACATCCCAAAAATGATGCATGTGAAGACCTTGGATTGTAAAAGCATCAGTCAATTGGATAGCGACACAGTGATGATGACCAGGAAAGAGCCACTTACCTGGATGGATCCCATCAGAAGATACCTAGAGGAAGGGTTACTCCCTCACAACAAGAATGAAACTCTCAGGATCAAAAAGAAGACCGTTAGGTTCGCAGTAATAGATGGTGTTCTCTGTAAATAGGGAATTAGCACTCCTTATCTAAGATGCCTTGTGCCATCAGATGCAAAGGAAGCACTGGAAGAAATGTACCAGGGATTTTATGGGAATCACAGCGACAGTAAGAACCTGGCCTTCCAGATATGAGACAAGAATACTTCTGGCCGACCATGAAGCAAGATGCCTATGACCTGGTTTATCGGTGTCATGTCTATCAAATTCATGGGGACATCCTGAGATAGCCCCCTGAAAACCTGACAACCTTACTCAGTCCCTGACCATTCACCAAGTGGGGACTTGACTTGATAGGACATTTCCCAACTGTCAGAGCTCAGGCCAAGTATGCCATTATGGTCATCGATTACTTCACGAAGCGAGTGGAAGTAGAACCCCCTATTCAAGATCACAGAAAGAAATATGATTGCCTTTATCCATAAAAATATCCTCTACAGACATGGCATCTCTAGCACATTGATCGTTGACAATGGAAAGCAGTTTGATAATAGAGGGTTGAAAGATTCTTGCCAAGAATGGAACATTGACCTCAGGCTCGCCTCTCCTGCCCATCCTAA
>JAVXUL010044498.1:0-10864 GCA_035590515.1 Trichilia minutiflora
AGATGTTAAGGAGGGAATAAAGGATAGTATGCGTGACTTCATTCTTCACCAGCAGGGAGAATGGATTATTCTGGTTCTTCAACAAAAGAGTTAAAAGTTGGAGCTAAGCTCAAAATTCTACGAACTTGCTTTCAATATCATGCTGCAGATGATAGCAGGAATTATGGTAAGGACTTAGTGGAAGAAGAGTCACATCAATTACGGGAAATTATTAAGGGGCATTTCGGACTCAATTCCAGCTCAAATTAGATCGATTTTTTTGCCTGTCCTAAAATGGGTGGGGTGGATGTTCGGGGGGTGGAGAATAGGATGATAACGTTGAAGAAAAAATTGGACAAATTTACACCGTTCCTTGTTGACGAGTCCAGGAGAATGAGGAAGAAGGCATCGGTGATGAGTCCTTTACTAGCAAAGAAGAGGAGAAGATGACGTTGATTGAAGTTAGGTTATCGCTTCAAGAGAAAGAACTGGAACTGTACGCGGATGGGGATATCAGGAGTGCAATACTTGTAGGTACACATCTTCGTCATCAGCGATTTTCAGCACAAATAATTAGAACGTAAACATATGAACCTTGTATTGACCATATTATGCTTCAAAAAATTTCAACAAATTGACTAAGAGAATGTCGCTTTGCCGCTGGAAGACCGTCATCGTATGCGTTAATCAAGTTGAATGAATTAAATACAAATTATCGACCGAAAGTTATAAATTGACTATGTATAAATGTTGGAAGTTATAATTCATGCATATACACATTCATTGATGCATACTTACATACATGTAGAATGCTTCATCTATGTATGCAGAATTTGTAATCAGCACAGAAAGTTCAATTTTATATCCTTAGCTCTCAAAAATCATTGCAGGCAACGCTACTTACTGGTGCGGAAACTTCGTCCACTACCATAGAATGGGCAATGACACTCCTCCTCAATCATCCACAAGCCATGAAAGAGGTGGTCACTGATATAGAAGCTAATATTGGATTCGACTGGTTGCTGGATGAATCAGAGCTATAAAAGCTAATGTATCTACAAAATCTTATTAATGAGACGTTTCAATTATATCCACCAGCCTCACTTCTATTGACACACGAGTCCTCCAGTGATTGCAAGGTTTGTGGATATGATGTGCAACAGGAAACAATGTTACTAGTAAATCTATGGACAACGAACGGGGATCCCAAGCTGTTGGTAGATGCAGATAAGTTTATTCCAGAGAGATTTGAAGGTGAAGATAGCCAAGGTTATAAGTTGATTCCATTTGGGGTTGGAAGGAGGGCTTGTCCAGGGGCTGTTCTGGGAAGACCAGTGGTGGGCCTAGTGGTGGCTGAATTGCTTCAATATTTTGAATAGAACAGGTTTGGCAAAGATGAAATCAACATGGCTGAAGGATCAGGGCTCACTATCCCAAGGGTTCATCCCTTACAGGCTCCGGGCAAACCTAGTCCAAACTCGATTAACAACTCTCAACATTGTAAAAGTAAGCTATGAAAGAGCATGTATGAATACGTTTACGTTTCCTAGATCAACGTCAAAGGCCCGGCCTTAGCCGTAGGAATGTATGTTAGGCAGAAAACCCTGTCGTAATTGTTGGAATATGCTAGTCATCCATTTTCCTTTCCATCTTTTCATCCACGTTGTCTTGTGGTCATTCTTTTTTTATTGTATCTTCTTAATCTCTCTTTTATTTAAAATCATGACCCTATGGTTATTTATAATTACAATCTCAATATCATTTTGTGTTAGGTGTAAATATTAAGTTGAAAATTAAAAAAAAAAAATTTGACTATGATGTCATCTTTATCTTTAAAATTATAATTTTGTAAGTGAGTGATTATTTTTTATTTTTAAAATCGTGATCTTAAGGTTATTCATAATCATAATTCTAAGATCATTTACATTTGATCAGAAAAAGAAATCAAAACCCCTAAATTCATTCATATTTTTGAAATAGTGATTCTGAAGTAACTATAATTATAATCTTAAGATTATCTTTGTGCAAAGAAAAACTATTGAGAGAATCCCTAAAATTATGATTTCAATCCTTTATCTTTAAAATCTCAATCCTAAGGTTATTATTTATCTTTGAAATCGTAACCTTATATGCGAGTGGTTATTTTTTATCTTGAAAATCTTGATCTCGAAGTCATTCTTTATCTTTAATATAGCGACCGCATAAGTAAATTGTCATCCTTTATCTTTAAAATTGTGACCAGGTGAATGATCATCCTTTATCCCTAAATTATGGTCCCCAGGTCATTCATAATTACGACCTTAAGGTCATCTATATCTGACCAGAAGTCAAGATCATGACCTTAAAGTCAACTATATCCGTAAAATTGTAAACCTAGGTTATTTATATTCATGGCCCAAAGTGAAGTACAGAATTTGAAAGCATTTAAAAAATAAGGACATGTCGAATTCCAATGACAAATGGCAACTCTTAAGAATATGTGGGAACCCTTAGAGCAGTGCATCTATTAATTCACTTGTCTATAATAACATGTGGTAAGTATACAACTATTAAAAAATCATCTATAAAATTCTAGGGAATAAGTAGTCACCTTACACACGTTTCTTATCAATTCACTACGTAATTATCTCACATGTCTATATTTTAAGAGATAAACAGTCATCATATACATGCTAAAGATACTTTAAAAGGTAAAAAGACATTTGGCAGGTAAAGTGTCTCTCACTAGTTATTAAAACTTTGCTATTTCTGAAAAAAAAAAAAAAAACTCATAACTAACTTGATCATTAGAGGAATTTTTTTTCTTCAGGTAATTGACTTTTTTTCTTATCATTCTTTTTGTATTTTTAGACAACTGGAAGTGGTTATCCTAGCGGTTTTATTGATTCGAGATGAATTTCGTCAGTTCTACCAATAATCAAGAGGAGACAAAATCTGTGTGATGTTTGAAATCTTTATCCAAAAAAATTTAAGGTATCAATAGTTGATGCTGTCTATAGAAATTAAACAAAAAGCCTATCTAGTAAAACTTCGTATAAAAAATCTTGTTTTGTGGTTACATCATTATTTGGTTGTTGTTATTCTATTATTGTGTATTTTTTAAAAAACCTCACAAAAAATCAAAATCAAAGTCAATTTTGTTGTTAAAACTCCTTCCCTTCAATCTCACAAAAATACCATAAAATCCAATCGTTTAAGAGCACATGAAGAAAGCAAAAATCATGTATTTTGATTATATGGGAGTACGTGTGATTTGATGTAGGCAAAGGTTAAAGGAAAGGCTCCCAAAAGGCTCATTCAAACTCGAATGATTCAAACTATGCAAGGATATGTAGATACTTAGACGAAAAGCTACCTATAAGTCTAAAAGCTAACAAAGAGAGCACTGATACTCGAAAAAAGTCAACCAATGAGCTCTTACTGAGAAAAGCATATGATATTCAAAGAATGTTATACCACGACTCAGGATAGAATTGTAAAGGTATACTTTTATTGAAAAGTAGAGGCTTATGTTAGGTAAAAATATCCTAGCCATGCATTTTTCTTTTCATTTTCTTGATCTTGTGGTAATCTTTTCTTGATCGTGACCCTGTAGTATACTTTTTGTTTGAAATCTTAACCCTATAATTATCCATAATTATAACCTCGAGATCATCCTTGTGTTAGGGTTAAATATTGAGTTGAAAGTTTAAGAGAAAAATTCCAACCTTGAGGTCATCTTTTATCTTTGAAATTGTAACCCTATAAGTGAATAGTCATCCTTATCTCTAAAATTATGATCTTGATGCCATTCATAATCATAACTCTAAAGTCATCTGTATTTGATCAAAAGTAGAGATCATAACCCTAAAGTTAGTCATATCCTTAAAATCGTGATCTTGAGGTCATCCTTTATCTCTAAAATCTCAACCTTGAGATCATATTTTATTTTTGAAATCGTGATCTTATGGATGAGTGATCATCCTTTATCTCTAAAGTTCTGACCCTGATATCATTCTTTATTTTGATATTGTGATCCTGTAGGTGAATGATCATGCTTTATCTTTGAAATTTTGATCTTGAGGTTATCCTTTATCTTTGAAAATACTGTAGGCGAGTGATCATTCTTTATATCTAAAATTGTAATCTATAGGTGAGTGGTCATTCTTTATCCCTAAAATCGTGATCTTAAAGTCATTCATAATATATCTGACCAAAAGTAGAGATCCCTAAAATCAACCATATCCCTGAAATCGATATCCTAAGGTCATTTATACTCATGACATCGAGGTTATCTTTATGCAGAGAAAAGATATTGAGAGACTAAATTGATGATCTCAAGACCATATATAATTATGACCCCAAGGTGAAATGCAGAATTTAAAAGCAGTTAAAAGATAATGACTTGTCAAATCTCAATAACATATGGCGACAATCCTTTGAGCAGTGTACTTATTAACCCAACTTGTCTATAATAACATATGATAAGTATACAATTGTTAAAAAGGCATCTACAAAATTTTAAAGAACAAATAGTTACCTTACACACTTATCCCATTAATTCACTTCGTAATTATCTCATATGGCTATATTTTAATACCTTACATGTGTCAAAGACATTTCAAAAGGTAAATAAAATCCAAGGTAAGGGGACTCTGGTGGATAAAAGCTCTTTCTCTATTTGCTAAAACTCAACTATTTTTTCTATCATTTTTATTTCTATCTCTAAAAAAAATAATTGAATTGAGCATTAAATGATTTTTTCGGTCAATAGAATTTTTTGCTGATTATTTTTTCTATGTTTTCAAGTATTGAAAAGCAATTATTGCAAAAGTTTTACTGATTTGAGATGAATTCTGTCAGTCCCTTCAGTAGCCAAGAGAAGATAAAATTTGTGTGGTATTTAAAGTCTTTCTTTCCAAAAAATTTAGACATCAACAATAATTTTCTTCTATTCTATATAATAAAGATGTTATTAAACTAAAAATAAATATAGATACTGGCTTAACTTCATTTCCATGACCTTTTTGTTGAACATTTGATGGTAAACACTATCTTTTATTAATTTGTAATGCTAGAAAAAGAAGTTACTATACCTTGAAAGTAATATCCTTTTAATATATTTGTTCCCAAGCTAATAAAAAAATTTTCTTTTTCATATTGACAACAAATTACGATTCAATTATGTCCATCTAAATTTATTTAAAATTTTAAACATCTTTTATATATGCATATATTTATTTTCATTTGATAAATATATCAAGAATATGTTACGTGACTTGTATTTTGTTAAGAGGCTATTTTTACCCTGATCTCGAAATCAGGGTGACTATTAAATTTTTACAAGAAAATTTATTATTAAATTTTAAGAGTAAAATCTTCTATCAAGATTAAAAATCAGGATCATTTATCTCGAATCTTATCATTTTAAACTAAAAGTCACCTAACTTTAAAATCCATATTATCTTAGGTTAAAAGTAATCAGAGGTTGACCTTAAGATTTGTTTCATTTTGAGTTTAAAACCATACTTTAAGAGTTGATCTCGGGATCAAGGAATCGTAAGAGAAACAACGAAAAAAACAAACACATGACCAATTCGAAAGTACGTTATAAAATTCCAAAATTATATACTAATTCCCAATGATTATTCACAAACCCAAAATTACATACTAATTCTAGAATGATTACTCATAAACCCAAAATTATGTACTAATAGATAGTGATTATCTATTAACTTTAGATTTCATGCTAATTCCATAATGATTATCTTTTAACCCATTTTCTTATATTATCACAAGTTCCTAAAATAATCACTTACCACTATAAAATAGGGAGGTCATAAGGCAAAATAATCAAGTTCTGCTCAATTTATTAGATTATTGTCATTTTACAATCTCTATTTTAATATAAATTAAAATTTGAAATTTGACTTGAGTATAAAAGAGTATCCGTTGAACAATCAACTTTTCTTTCACTTTCTTTGTGCTTGTAAGTTATCAAGCATTCAATCACTATCAAAGTTACACTGCATAGTGCGAGTTGCCAAAAAATTTTGGTACAACCACAATTTCTACTTATAGTTATTAGTTATTAATTGTAAATTACACACCTACATTTATTTAATAAAAGTTTAAAACAGTACCCAATCTGATTCCACGTTGCCCCAAAATGCTTGTCAAAGACTCAATAATGTGCAGGTATTTTAAAATTTAAATGAATATAATCGCTGTTTAGCAACTTGGCGTAATATTCTTGGCGGTGTCGGATGTCATGTAGCGGCCGATCACTGGGGATTGTAGGGAAATTAATTTTACGTCAATATATTTCTAGTGATCTTTAAAAATATATAATTGTTTTTTATATATTTTATTAGATTATACTGTTTTTATTGTAGCATTTATGGTATTTAACGAATAATCAATCTTATTTAAAAAAACTACTTTAACTAAAAAAATAAATAAAATAATTAAAATATACATTTAATCAAACTACAAAAAAAATAGATAATAATACAAACAAATAACAACGAACTCTATTAGTAGAGTAAATTTGTCATTAATCAAATAAACAAATAGATCGCTAATTTGGCATTGAATGTTCTCCACAAATAGATACAATCCACACCAAGACATAAATTCTAGCGGCGTACAATTTTCTTTTGCCGGCAGATGACAGCAGCATCAAACTTCAAACTAAATGAATAATATTTAAAATTGAAAGATGTGTTCCCAATTCATGAGCTTCACTCCACCGCCCCTTTATAAAAGAAAAGAGCAGCCACAATCCCAACACATTAATACATAAACCGAAAATTATTTTCAAGCTTGTGAAGCAATTATGGTTCTTCGTTCACCCAAACACTCCCACCATCAGGTTAAAAATAATTTAAAATAGAATTTTATTAAAAAAGTTATCTTTATAAAAGTCTCTAGGAATTTTTCAAATAACCTTTTTTCTTTAAATTTATTTTTTTTATAGGCATTTATTGGAAAATAAAGTTTTTCTAATGTTTGACATATGAAAAACATGTATTCAACAAATTAATCAAATTTCATTATGCATGAATTTACTAGTATTTTTGTGTTGAGTGGTTAAGATTGCTATTTATCTTGAAATATTATTTGTTCAAGGTTTTAATTTTTTTATTTAGTCACTTGGTTATCTTATACTAATTTTTTATCAATATATATTAGTGTTATTATTAGGTAACTAACACGAAATATTATTTATATCCAAAATGCGTAATCGAATAATTTTATCTCGTAATAAATGATTATTATTTTACGTTTGTCCTGAATTTAATTTATTAAAAATATTTTTACGATTACTCTGAATTTGATTCATTAAAAATATTTCTTTTATAAACATCTAATATAGTTATGAATTTTATCTAAATTATTTTTTTTATACGACGAATATTTTGTATCTATCTAAATTTAATAAATTAAAATTTCTCATATAAAAAAAATATTATTTAAATAAATTACAGTTTTCAATTTCACATCATCTTTAAGATCGATACAGAGTTCAGTATTTTTGACATGTGACAGTTGGCCTAATAATCAAATATTTCATGGTTAACTTAATAAAGATCTCATATTAGTAGTTAATATTTGTGCTAAATATTAGTTTATTATTTTTTTGAAAGTAATTTACCAACTATAAATGAACGAAAAAATTGGAAATAAAAATAAAAAGATGAACGGTTACATCATCACACATCAGAATCAGATCTAACTTTTAAGTTAAACCTTCACCTGATTTCATCCGCACCCAATTGTATCTTTCCTTTTCCCAAATAAATATTTTTAATCCCTTCTCAAGAATTCTAATAAAAGAAACTGAAACTCAAATATCAAATGTCCGACGACCAGATCGCTGCAGGCTCGACCACACAGCCAACTGACCTACAAACAATGGAAACTGAAACACAGCCTGATACCCCTCAAAACGACATCCAACAAGAATCCAAGAAATTGAACACCGGAAACCTCGCATTCCGCATATGGCCACCGACTCAACGCACACGCGACGCTGTGATCGCTCGCCTCATAGAGACTCTCACTACTCCCTCTGTGCTCTCCAAGCGCTATGGAGCTATGCCGACGGACGAGGCCGATTCAGCAGCACGAGTCATTGAAAACGAGGCCTTCTCCGTTGCTGATGCCGGCGCGTCCTCCGAAGACGATGGAATCGAGGTCCTTCAGGTCTATTCTAAGGAGATCAGCAAGCGCATGCTCGACACCGTGAAGGAGCGATCTAGTGCTGCTGGTTCTGGCACTGCTGATGGTTCTGCCACTGCTAATTCTTTGGACGATAGTAACAATGGTGAGGAACCTGCAGGAGTTCCTAACGAGGAAACTGCCTCAACTTTTGTTGAAACCGAGGCTTGATTTCTCACTAAAGATTTCTATATTTAACTTTTTAAATATGGCATGATAGGGTTTCTGTTATCTTTTATGGTTTTGAAGGTTGAGATCTATTTTTGTACTAATAACGACGGATTTATCACCTTCTACTATAGTTTATATTGTTATATGAGTATCTAGGATTTTAATTTTTCTCTGTTTTCATGAGCAATACCTCTTATTATTATTATTATTATTATTATTTTTGTTGTACTTGCTGATACTTTGGTGTTGGAAAATATTGGCTGCTTTAAATTTATGTATTTTCCTTGATTTGCGATGAAGGAATACTTTGTGCATATAATTCTGTTTTTCGTTTTCAATAATGTTGATTCATTGATATAATTCCTGTACCTCTTGTATGCATGTGTTTGATTTTGTATGTAACTGTCATTGAGCTCAGTGATTGAGTATTATGCACCGGTTCCATTAGCAAGAGAATGCATTGCTGTTCATTACAATTACTGTATCAGATGGATTAACAAGGATTACCAAAAGTGAATCCATTTTCTTATGGATGGAAACTGTTGATAAAACTATGGACCTATGACAATTGTTTTTGATGTGCTGAATTTGAAAAGTTGATTATTTTATTAGATTGTTTGTTCTGAGCTAGAAAAATTAAATTTAAGGTATATGTGTAAGAGAATAGACTACTATGTGGACATTATAATTGAATGAATACTAAGTAAGGTTAGACAGGTAATGAATAACAGTTAGGCTGCAACCTTGTGCAGATTATTGTACAAACATCTAAGTTGATCTCCATGTAGTTATGAACCTTCTCATAATAAATAGTGTCCTTCTGAATTCCTACTAGAACCTGTATATAAGATTACTGGCCCTTGCAGATTGAACTCTCTGTTCGACAAAATCCTATGATTTCATATTGTGGAGGTTGCAACTTTTTTTAGTACATGGCATGTTTGAACTTACATTCTTATGCCCTTCTACTGAATTGTTCTGAATATAAATGGCAATGTACAATCCTTGTTCTTACCTAATTCTAATTTATCTTTTAGCATTTTAATGGTATTCTGGTTCCACCCGTATATAGCTTTAAAGTGCATTGTTGCTCAATAACTAGGTGAGTTGCATCACCGGTGAATGTTAGGGAAGAGAAATACATGTTTTCCTGTAGCCAATCCTCTTGTAGATTTGAACACAGTGATGTATGATGCCCACAAAAATGACACTTAGCATGGATTTAATCTTCTCATGGTTCTTATTGTGATTGGAAGGATGTCATAGTGAATACAGAAGGTTCTGATTTATGCATTCTCTTATAAATGCATTCCTTTTGATTGCATATACAGATGTATAACGTTGTGTATCTTTAAATCATGTTGTTATGCTTTATACTTGGTGGTTTCACTACTAATATCATCCTTCTAATGATGTCTCACCTTCATCTTATTTGAGGATAGATGCTTTTTGCTAAAACAACCTTTTGACATTGACGACCAAGCTAGTGATATGCATACTTTTGGTCTCTATTAGGCTCTGTGGTTCTTAAAATTTTTCCCCCTCCATCTGTGCCAAGGGAAGAACAGAAATTAGCTTCTTCTTTCTTTGTTTGTTCTTTCTAAGTTGGTGTTTTAACAGATACAAGCCTCTAGAGGATGAATCTGAGATCCAGCTTCATGTTTTGGCTAAGGGAACTCAATGTTCTTGATTGTGGTCACTACTTTCCTTCCCTAAGTTTTGAGGAAACCACTGTTGGTTCCTAAGTTTATTCAACATGCAAAAACATTTATGTAACATTTATACATGCATCTTATGCATTAGTCAATCATATACATCAAATATGTGTGAAATAGATTAGTGTTTAAGTTGGATTACCTTTCTTCAAGCTTAGATTGATGAAGTTTAGGTTTAAAATGCTTTAACCTCTCAACAATCTATGCTCCTAATGTTTTAAGAGATGGTCGAACCACCTAAGAGAGAGAATAGCAAGAACTTGTTGGGTGAAGATCTGCCGTTGCTCAGAACATGCATTGCATGCATCCGTAACCTGATCACAATAACATATTGACTTATTCACATATGCCAATGGTAAGGTTTCGAAGAAAGAATTTAAAAAAGAAAAATGCCTTCTTCAAGGGAATTCCCTCTCTGTCAGGAACAATCCCATGGATAGCTATTAAAACTTCAGCTGGAGAGAGCACTGGACCAGAATGAGATGACCTCTGAGGAACAATATTTCAAGTAAAAAACGATGTATTGAAATAAGAGCAAAATTTGCATTCTATGTGCCTTATTTGATAAGTAAAAAATTTGAGATACCAAGATAATTAATCTATTCTAAGAAAGATACCTGTAGCATACAAGTAAGTGCTATTTGAAACTTGTCTGGAGGAAAACTCATAAAATGGGGAAAGATCAGCAAGAACTAACAGAATCCAAACTCTTAAAATGAGCTAAAGCCAAAGAAACCAAAAAACAATGCCAACGGAAGGGAAAAAATCATCCTAAAATCTGTACAGGGTAGGAAGTA